>PITA01021937.1:0-31515 GCA_004023965.1 Spilogale gracilis | reverse complement strand
AATTAGAGAGGGAGATGAAGCATGAGAGACTTTGGACTCTGAGAAACAAACTGAGGGTTTTGGAAGGGAGGGGGTGGGGGGATGGGTGAGCCTGGTGGTGGGTATTAAGGAGGGCACGTATTGTATGGAGCACTGGGTGTGGGGCATAAACAATGAATCTTGGAACATTGAATAAATAAAATAAATTATTATTGAAATAATACCTGTCTGGTATTCCTTAACACTGATGAATCAGTAGTCTCATAAAAAATAGAGACTCTGTCACAGCCAGGAGGAACCTAAGGGGGCACGATGACAGACTGTGATGTGTGCTGGTGGGGACCCTGGAGCAGAAGAAAGATGCTGGGGAGAAACTAAGGGGACATTAATAGAGTGTGGACTTTATAGCATCAGTGCATGGGTCCTGGTTCATTAACTATAACAAATGCAGGACATAAACATAAGACGTTCATGATGTAGGGGTCAATGGAAAATCTGCTAAAAAAAGAAATCTGTTCTAAAAAGTGAAGTCTGAGCCTCGCTGTCCCTCCTTATGGAGCTCCAGACCCTCTTGGCTTTGTTGTGCCTGTTGGACCTCCTTCTTGACCATCTGTGGGAAAACTGGAGGAAAGTTCAGTTTAGAATTTGGAATATATATTTTTGTATGCCTCGCATTTCTGGGTGCTTGAAAATCACAGGTTTCTCAGGTGTGGTCGGTGTGAGTGCCAGGGACCACTCCCAGGAGAGATGAGCCCAGCTGGGACCCTCATGGGCACGTGGGCCAGGTTCCCTTGGTCCCGTGATGGGACAGTAGAGCTTCCTTCTGCTTCCTTCTTATGTGTTTGTAAAAAGGAAAGCGCTGACATTGGAGTGTCAATGACCTGATGTGTCACCCTCCTCGAACAGCCCCTGGTCACTTACAGTTAATGACCAGAGGCCATTTTTTGGGGGCTAACATTGGTTATCCAGGTAACATGGACCCAAGCTGATTTGTGTGTGGTTGAGGGTCCTGCGAGGAGGCAACAGGCAGCCAAGGGTCTGTGTGGGCTGAGCTGGTGCTAAGGATTCACGGCCACCACTGAGTAGGTGGTAGAAATGGCTTTGTTCCCATAGGAAGGGTTGGCTGGCAGCGATGCAGGAAACCAACCCCCCTCCCTACCACCCCCTAGCAACTGAATGTCTGGTTTTTGGGAAATTTCATGATCTTTCGTATAAGCCTCACTTCCTATATTCCTCACAACAGAAAGTGAAAGGAGGAGTCCCACAGGGTTAGGATCCCTGCTGTCCTGTGTAATGGGGCTGGCCAGCCAGGATGGCCCTGGTTTATGGGGAATTGGAGGGGCCTGCTGGGAGGCTCAGCCTGCTTGCTAGAGCCAGGCTGGGCAGTGGTGGGCACAGCTTCCTCTACTTGCAGCCAGACAGGATACCTGCTTTGCAAGATGGCATGAGTCAGGAATGAGACCCTGTGTACCCCATGTCATGGTGGGATCTGGCGCTCGGGAGGCACTTGGTGTGGGACAGGCGAGGCTTGGTGCTGCAGCTGGTGAGGGGAAGGGTACCTATGCCGCTAGAGACCTTGTGCAAGTCACAGCCCCTCACAGGTCCCCGAGCCGGTGAGAGAAAACAATTCCCACAGGTCTTACCACTCATCTGGATTTTATGACAAAATCAAGTTGAACCACATGAACCTGCTATTTTTGTTAACTCAGAAGTGGTCAAAGGTAAGCAATTTCCCATGGTTCAGTTCTGTAGTTTAGTGCTAACGCTGTTTTTTGGCAAGAGAGAATACTCTGTATCTTAAAAACTTTATTTTTAGTTGTTCTACACCTATGAATTGATTATGTTAGGAAGTAGAGATAAGCATATGGTAGAGACATTGACGTGCCCAGGTCTCCCTGCCAGGGGACCGTGGTCCCACAGTGTCTTCACAGCTGCTTGGGCACATGCTTGGCTGCGAACAAGCCTTCTCCTGGACTGTGTCAGGATCCGCTTCCCCTGCCGTCAGGCATTTGCACAACATTCATGGACCTGGGCCCCTGGGCTTGGATATCAGAGTTGTTTAGAATGTTTTTCTGTTGTGAACAATGCTGTAATAAAGAATCGTGCAGCTCCTTCTTTCTTTTCTTTGTGGATACTCGTGTTTCTTTCCTTAAGGTACATTTCAGGTAAAAACACTGGATGAAATATGAAAGCTTCAGACAGACTTCCAGAAAGGTTCATTGCCCACTGACAGTGTGAGAGGGAGGGGACTGCCTTCCTTCCTTCCCTCCTTCCCACCCACCCTCTCCTCTTTCTGACTGTTTTTCATCCAGTCCCTTTCTTCTCCCCTCCCTCTCTCCATCTCATTCCATCCTTACCTCTCTCTCTTTCCCTCCTCCTCCCTCCCTTCCCACATCTCTCCCTTCCCTTTCCCCCTATTTTATGGGACCCCATGGCACAGCAGTTCACGGATAGCATTCCAGCTGCCCCTCTAGTGCCTTGAGATGCCCATACTCCCCGTGACCCCCCCCCTCCAGGGTTTGCTTGCAGTATTTTGAGAGGAAACCAGTAACTTGTGGGGGATCTGATATGGAGAGTTGCAGAGACTTCCTGCTAACACACAGGCGGCCAGTCAGCATGGGTCTGATGGCTCAGGTGTGGTACCCTTTCTTCCAGGGACAGATCCCTTTCCTGATTTTCCCCACTCCCACCATGCTGGGGGCCCTGGGCCTGCTGACCTCATGGGCTGGACCCAAACCTGAGCCGTTATTATTTTTAAAGTATCTTATTTGTCCGGCGATTTAGCAAGTGGAGTGATGCCAGGCCCTCTCTTCCTGAACCGCCGGAGCCCGCTTGGGTGCATGTGAGTCAGATGGCTGGTTGCCACCGTGGGGCACTTGGCCTGGTGTCCTGTCCTGGAACCATCAGCTGTCCTGAGATTCCAGAGAGAGGCTGCTGAATCCTGTGGCCCCAGGAGGATCTTTGCCCTCGTTTTGCAGAAGCAATTGACTTGTGGATTCGCTTTGTTGAGCTGGAAGGAAGAATTTTTAAATATCCTCTGGTTGAAGAACCTAAAATGGGACAATCTACATCAGTTCCCCAAATTGGACTTTAAAGCATGTTCTTGGAAAAATGGACTGTTTTCTTTGTGTGGGAACAAATTCTGTGGGAGCCTTCTGGTAATAAATTCTACAGTGCACATCTATTAGTGTCATTCTCAGATACCGAGAGTCTTGAAAACCAGAAGCTGCCCGATCAAGGCCCATGAGGTAGTACTCCCCCCACCCTGAGGAGGGCACAGCCCCCCTTTCTCTGCCTCAGTTCTCTTCTCCCCAGGTCAGCAGCATGGCTTGTAACCAGGGGTGAATACTCCTTCCACCACCTCCTGAAGATCCTGAAGGACATCAGAAGGATGAGGTGCAGTGCTGAAGCAACCCTGGTCTTTCTTGGGGTATATACTGCCCAGTGGAATGCAGAGCTTGTGTGTAGTTTCATTAGCTAATGGAAAAAGAGCTATTAAGTAAAATAAATAGATATGACATCTCTGTTTTTCCAATAGAGCCTTCTAACAATTCTCTTATATCTCTAGAGGAGAGAGCCATTTTTTCTCATAGCAGACTTTGGGGTTGAGAAGGATCCTGGCCCTTCATTGACAAGGAAGGTGTCTAACATACTGCAGATCTGGGATTCCTTTGGCACTGGTTTTGCATGACCACATTTTTTCTTTTACCTAATTTTAATTTCTGATTATAAAGCTAATAGGCATTCATTATAAAGATTCAAATTTTTCAGAAATGTGTAATGTAGAACAGGAAAGCCCTGCCCCCCATTTCTGTAAAGACAACCACTGTTAAAATTTGGTGCAGATTCCTCCTATTTTTTGTTTGTTTGTTTATAGAAATGTTTTACTTAAATCTTACAGAAATACGTGTATGTTTCTTATTTTTAATAACTTTCAATGAACTGAGATTGTATTATCAGTATGATTTGTACTTAGATCTCTTCCCCCAGCAACGCATATCAGACATTGTGTCTTGTCAGTTGTGTATGGTAACATTATTCTAACGTTGTACAATACTTAACTGTTTACTTATTTATTTTTAAATATTTATTTATTTATTTTAGAGGGGGGAGAGAGAGCATGTGTGCAGGGAGGGGCAGAAGGAGAGGCTGAGAGAGCCTTTAGCAGACTTCTTGCTGAGTGTGGAGTCTGACGTGGGGCTCAATCCCACCGCCCTGAGATCATGACTTGAGCCGAAACCAAGAGTCAGACGCTTAGCTGACTGTGCCACCCAGGCGCCCTTTGATGGCTTACTTATTGACAAGCTTTTGGGTTGTTCCCATTGTCCACACATTGGTCACACCAGACTGTGGAGTCTCACACCTGTATGCTTGCACCTGCGTGGGGATGTCTTGTAGGGGGGGTTCCAGAGGCAGACCTGTGCAGTTGAGTGGTTGGAGCATTTCCAGCACGAATAGGTATCATTAAGTGCTCTCTGGAGCACTTCTGACCCTTTTAAAGGATGCCGGTTGTGTAGGACTTGTTTCCCATGTCCTTGTCAACAGATGATGTCTTCGTAGTTTCACTCGATCATATAAAGTTATCACTTATTTTAAAATTATGAATGAGAACAAGCTTCCTCTCAATTGCTTCATAATTGAATTGCTTCTCTTCATTCTTTTGGCATCCTTGTCTGTTTGTCTTTTGACTCGTTCATCTTTTCCTTGCAGATTATAGGCGTTCTTCGTACAGGAGGGTTATCTCCTCTTTACTCTCTATGTTGCAGATATTGTCCCCCCAACGTCTTTTATTCTTCACCTTCATTTAAAGGCATCCTTGATGGCACAAGAATGTGGAAGTTTTATGTTATCAAATCTATCAAATTTTCTGTGATAGCTCCTGAATTTTGTATTTTACTTAGAAAGGAATTCTCTGCCCTAAGTGTGTATACCTGCCTCCTGTATAGGGAGGTTTTCTTCTAATATTGATAGTTCAGATTTTTTGACATTTACATCTGTTATTCATCTTGAGTTTATTTTCAGGTATGTGAACTGGAGGTGGAAGTTTTTTCTATGTTTACAGTTTTCTGACACAGTGTATCGATAGCCCGTCCTCGTCTCTGTTTTAAGATGTGCGTTTGTCGTGTGTGAAGTTGTTGTTGTGTCCTGGGTCATGGGGCTGTCCTGTGTGTCTGGGCCGTCCATTCTGATTTATTGATGTATTCGTCTGCCAACATCTACTGCTTAAGTCACATTCATAGGTGTTTCATAGCCCCTGTGGCTGTTGTCAGTGGGCTTATCCCCTCCTCTGACCTCATTTCCCAGCTGATTCTGGTGAGTGTATAGGAAAGCTGTTGACTTAGGCATCGCTGGCTTGTCCATCCTCCTGGCCTGAATCTCTCTGTCTAAATGGTTGTTTAGTTCTTTCTCTGGGATTTTCTCATTGCATGTTCATTTGCCAATGTTGACCTCTCTTTCCGGATATATACCTTTTTATTATTGGCTCATTGTTGTTGGGGAGTCTTGATTTGCCAGCTCTGTGAGCATCCCCTTAGGATGGCCGTCTGCTTCATGTCATGGGGTTAGCCCTCTCATGGGGCCCACATGAGTTCATGGCCCCTCAGGCCACTCGCTGTGCCTTGAAGTGGGGGCAGGCTGCTGGAGGATGCTGTGGGCTCCCATGCCAGCCTAGCTTCTGCTCCTCCCCAGAATTGGTGCCCCCCCCCCCCGCCAGGCAACAGTGGTGGCCCTGGGCTTGCACAGGTTAGGTGGGAAGGAGGGGAATGCAGGATATAGCCTGGCTTCTCGAAGTTTCCCTTTGTAGGTCATGGGCCAGCATATGGGAGTCAAAGGCTGGGGGACCCCAGTGAGCAGGGAAGCAGGGCAGTATGGGCATTGGCCAAGCCTGCCCAAGCAATACCCCATCCTAGCCATGTCAAGAGGTGGTGCCTGTGTCACAGAATTCCCACGCAGACCCTTAGGGCAGGCCCTGGAATCTGTGGTGATGGTCACTCAGGGTCACCCTTCGGAAGTGAGTCCAGGCACTGGGGAGGTCGGGCGATGGATGGTGAGAGGGGAAGGGGGACTGAGTTGAGTGCGGGATCCCCTTGGTCAGATCTCTTTGCTCAGGCCGTTAAACAAATGCTTACATTGTTGATACTCGTTTATACTGTGGCCTAGGCCATGGAACATCACACTGTCCAGTTCTCGCTGCTGCTTTATCACAAACAGTAGAGAACTGCTGTTGCAAGTTAAGATTCCTCATTTCTTTTGGACATCATGGAATTTTTGCATTATTTCCCCCCATTTTCATGTAGAATGTTCATTGAGGGTATGGTAGCTCTCAATGCTTGGTGCTGATGCTTGGCATTTGGGGGGCTGGTGGGCGCTGTGGTGGGTTAAGTCTAGAAGGGCCTGAGCCACAGGGCGCTGTGATGTGACTCACGCTGTCCTCTGGTGGTGGCTGGGATGATGAGCTCTGAGGCTTCCCGGATGGGAGGTCCCTGCCCCTGGGGCTGAAGGCTGCTGGAGAGGAGGGGCAGCCTGCCTGGATGGGTGGGCTTCAGACCTGGTGTTTTTGTGTTTTGCCATCCCATATGCCAGCAGTCTGTTCCTCTTTCAGGCCCCTAGACACCCCATTTTCAGCCTCTTTCTGGCTCATTTCCGTGGCTCACGGGAGGATGCACGGCAGGAGGCTGCATGGTTCTCTGTGCTGTCTTCAGAACTGATGGAGGCAGAACTAGGCCAGCTGTGTCACAAGCCAGTGGAAGAGCAACTAATAGGAAACCCACTCTGCCTGTGGTCTATAGAAATTCTGGTTAGGGGGATGGCCAGGAGGAGGGGCAGGGGGTCTGCTGTGGATGGCAGGAAGCTCTCGGGACGTGGGATATAGACATACACACACACACACACACACACACACACATGGCAAGTCCAAGAGCCCTGGGTGTGTGACCTCTGACACCAGGGCTTGGTGGGTCTCCATTATTTGAGAAGGACGCATTCCTTGCTCAGCTGGTTATGAATTCTCTTTTGTTTGAGTCCTTCCTTGCAGCTTGGGATGGGTTCTGGAATTTATGTTCTAAGCAATGGAAAAGGGGCAGGCAGCCTTTCGTGATGGTGGGATTAGCTTTGGCAGGTATCCCTGAACTGGGGAAGTGGTGGTGTTAAAACCCAGTAACTCAACCCATGCAATGTTAGTAAGGCCTTAGGTACCTAATTGTGTCTTGCTTCGAAGTTGGAAATCTGTAAGGTAACTTTGAGGATGCGTGGTGGGGGGCAGCTGTATGCAGGGACAAGTTTGATATCTGCTTGTGTGCACCTCCTTTCCTGGGAATCACAGAGAACAGTGCTTTGATTTTCAGTTTTAAACCCGATTTCCCAATGGTCAGCCCTATAGAATAGAATGTTGAAATGGGCTGCAATCACGGTGTTGTTAATCAGGTAGGTTTATTTCAAAAGAGTGGACGGTGACAGCATTTCACTGTGTTCCTATGCCTGCTCACAATAGCCTAGTTTTTCTCTCTTTTAATGGAAAATGTGGAGCCAAAGCCTGCTTCCCAGTTCTGTCCCCACAGCAGCCCGGGCAGATCCCAGCTCCTCTCGGAGGCCAACCTGCGTGCTTAGTTGCCTGGGCCAGCCACAGCCCAAAGAGGAGGGCCACGGAGGAGGGGCCCCAGATCCAACTCAAGGACCCATGTGGATTTTATTTTGCTGCATCTGGTCCAGAAGCATTTGTATTCATGGCAGAGTTGATTTGCTGTAGGCCTTCAGCAGGAGCAAGGCGGAGAACAGTAGTATGTGGGCCTGCATGAGGCAGGCGGGAGCCCAGGTGGGATGGAAGCTCAGGGCCCCAGGAGCCTGGCAGGGCGTGGCCCTTCTCCGCACGAAGACTTTGCTTTTGTAGACATCAGGTCATGCTCTAAAGAATAGTGCCCCTATGCTGTCATTCACTTGACTGCCCACTACGTCTCCCTGGAGCTACCTCTCGGAATCTTCCGGAGCGAGTGAGTATCTGAGCTGCTCCTTATGGTGCTTAAACCCCAGGAAGCTCTGTGACCCTTTAGGACATAAAGTCTACCTTTCCCCAGAGGAGCAGATGATGAAGGTGTGTTTTCTATTTGCACCAACCCTAACGAGGCCTCCTGAAGTGTCAGAAAGAAAATCTCATTCTTGACATAGGCAGAGGGGGGCCCTTTCATTTCTTTTTTTTTTTTAATATTTTATTTATTTATTGAGAGAGAGACAGAGTCAGTGAGAGAATATGAGAGGAGAGAAGGTCAGAGGGAGAAGCAGACTCCCCGTGGAGCTGGGGGTCCGATGTAGGACTCGATCCCAGGACTCCAGGATCATGACCTGAGCTGAAGGCAGTGGCTTAACCAACTGAGCCACCCAGGTGACCCGGCCCTTTCATTTCTAAAGTCTGTTCAAAACCCTGAACGTTCTTTAAAAAAAATTAACTTTGCCGTTGGTTAAAAAATTACCTCTTATGTCATGGGCAAGTGACACCTCCGGTCTCTCTTGGGTCCCCCCCCCCCCCCCCGAGCACGTGGCTGTGCCCCTGGCATGGCTGGACCCTCTGGATTTTCCATATTTTCACTGGCTGGGTGTCTTGCCATGAACTGCCTATGAGAAAAAGAGAAAAGGCAAGTCTCCCCAGTTTTGAAAGGAAGGCCCTCTGGGCCCCTCACGGTTTGGAGGTGTGGAGTATCTTCTCTGACTCCCGCCTCATCCTCCTGTGGTAAGGCTTGCTCCCATGTGCTTCCTGGCCCGTCATTCTACCAAGGCATTTGTTGTTTCATAGACAGAGGCTTCTCTTCAGGGGACCTCAGGCTTGGGGCTGCTCCCTGGGCAGAGGAACAGTCTGAGCGAATCCTCTGACGAGGTGCCTGATGCACGTTGCCCCTCTTCTGTCTTTCAGTTTCCAGGATATTATCTTTTTTTTTTCTTTTTAGTTTTCTAAATTATGGTAATATATGTAGCACGACTTACCATTTGAACCATTTTTTAAACTGTAGAGTTCGGTGGCGTTAGGTACATCTGCCTTGCTGGGCAACCGTCACCACCATCCGCTTCCAGAACATCTTCAGTGGAAACTCTGCCCATCAAATAACAGCTCTCTTTTCTACCCCCACCCCAGTCCCTGGGAACCACCAGCCTACTCTTAGTGTCTATGAAAGAACAAGAGTACTAGGAACCATGTATATGTGGAATCATACAGTCTTTATCCTTTTGGAACTAGCTTTTTTTTTTTTTTTTTTTAAAGATTTTATTTGTGAGAGAGCGAGAGAACACAAGGGGGGGGGGCAGACGGTGAGGGAGAAACAGACTCCCGGCTGAGAAGGGAACCCAATGCAGGGCTTGATCCCAGGACTCCAAGATTAGGACCTGAGCCGAAGGCAGACGTTTAACCAGCTGAGACCCTCAGGCGTCCCTACATCTAACTTCTGTTAAACATTTTTATTTCAGTTTTCAATATTATTTGTTTGTTTATTTATTTATTTTAAGAAAGGGAGAAGAGCAAAAGAGCAGGAGGGCGGGACAGGCAGAGGGAGAGGAAGAGAATCCCAAACAGGCTTCACACCCAATGTGGAGCCCGGCACAGGGCTTGATCTCGTGACCCTGAGATCGTGACCTGAGCCAAAATCAAGAGTCGGACACTTAACCAATGGAGCCACCCAGGCGCCCCAGAATTTATTCATCTTGTAATTCAAAGTCTGTATCCTTTGGCCACCATCTTTCCTGTTTCCCTCTCCCCCTCCACCCTTGGTAGCCACCATTCTATTCTCTGGTTCTGTTTCAACTTTTTTCAGTTCTTTGTGTGAGATCACATAGTATTTGTCTTTCTGTGCCTGGCTTACTTAGTGTAATGCCTTCAAGATTCACCCAGGTTGTTGCAAATGGCAGCATTTCCTTTTTTTTGTATGGCTGAGCATTTCATTGTGCATATGTGCACGTGTGTGTGTGTGTGTGTGTGTATCCTTTCATCCTTTGATAGACACTTATATTGTCTATATCTTGGCTATTGTGAATAGTCCTGTAATGGACATGTGAATGCAGATAGCTCTTTGAGATACTGATTTCATTTCCTTTGGATATATGCCCGGAAGTGGGAATGTTGGATCATATGGTAGTTCCATTTTAAATATTTTGAGGAACTTCTGTATAGTTTTCCATAGTGGCTGCACCGATTTATATCCCCAGCAATAGTGCACAAGGCTTCTCTTGTCTTCATACCCTTGCCAACACTCGTCTCTCACAGCCATTCAAACAGGTGTGAGGAGGTCTCTCGTTGTGGTTTTGGTTTGCATTTCCCTGATGATGAGTGATGCTGAGCATTTTTTCATGTGTCTGTCGGTCATCTGGATGTCTTCATCAGAAAAATGTCTGTCCAGGCCCTCTGCCCATTTTTACATCCATTTATTTATTTGTTTGTTTATTTTTGCTGACTTTTGTGAGTTCCTTCTATACATAGGATTTCATTCCTTTTTAAGGCTGAGTCATATTCCACCATAAGTATAGACCATATTTTTTTTTATCCATTTATGCATCAGACATCAGCAGTGTCTCATGCAGCAGAAAGGACCAAAGCAACCAGCGAGGACTTGGTACGTGATTGGCCTCAACCGCTCACACCCTCTGCAGTCACAGCGTGTGGGCAGGACCTGGGTTGGCTGAAGTGGTACTTGCTCACTCCTGCATTGAGCAGACAGACCTGGTCTCCCCATAGGTAGAACCTGGTTCTGGTGCAGAGGATGCCAGTGTGAGCGAGGAACCAGTTCCTGTTCTAAGTGGTCAGCAGGGATATAACTATGCCCCCTCATACTAAGAATTTAAATTTCTTCTTTTTTTTTTTGAGAAAAGAACCTATGGTCCCCTGAAGGCTGCATGGTTATGGGCCACCTGAAGGATGCTTATCTGGTCGCGGGATTGGGTGGGAGCTTCTTGGAAGGATGGGTTTCTCCCGGAGCCCCTGCTGCAGATGGGAACTCCCATCATGTTTTCTGTAGGAGGTAATCTGATCATGGTCAGTTGCTCAAGAGCCTGGAAGGTCCTGCAAACGTCACCTCTCATACAAGGGTGTCAATAAATATTATCTGAAGTCAATAATATATTCAGAAATGGAGTTTAAAACCGTTATTTAGGAGGGTGGGAATAGCCACCAGAATAATTAGAATTGGAAATGATGACAAAAATTGGGAATGGAGTGGGCAAGTCTGGAACAGGAAATGTGGCTTTTCATTATAAGTCCTTTCCTCATTTGATGATTTAGTCTGAGTGAAGGAATCGTGTCCTTTCTCTAGAGCCTTATGGCAGCCAATGACTGGACCCATCTGTCTGCTTACCTGGTAGGGCTGACAGAGGTGTCTGTCCTCAGGTGGGTGGGGAGGGCAGGCATAGCATAAAGCATTCATCAGCATGGGGCAGGAAATGAGAGGTGCTCAGTGATTGGTGGGGACATAGTACCTGGCACAGTCATTCCTGAAGTGCTGCCCTAGCCAGATGTTACTTGCATCTTGACAGCAGCCTTGTCATGTGTCAAAGGCATATGAGGACGGGGACATTTTTAGTGCGTGGAAGGGGTTGATGAAGGAGTTTTCAATCGTGGGCACCTGGACTTTGCTTAAAGCCTCTACATCTCACCATCGGGGTTAGTTGGGAAAAACAGTGCCTGCTGTCTTCTTTGTTTTAATAGACTATTTGGGGAGCAGTTGTAAGTTTGCAGCAAAATTGAGGGGAAGTCAGAGATGTCCCGTACAATTTCTGTTCTCCACACAGGCACAGCCTTTGCCATTGTCAACACCCCCACCAGTGTGGCACATTAGTCACAGTTGGTGAACCTGCACTGTCACATCATTACCATTTGCAGTCCAGAGTTCACACTGGGGGTCACTTGGTGTTGTACATTCTGTCGGTGTTGATAAGTGTATAATAATAATACTCTATTAGCGTATCATACAGCCCAACAGAATTTGGTTCACCACCCTAAAAGTCTGTGTTGCTAGTCATTCATCCCCATACCCCTCCCTGTGACTCGTGGAACCCCTGGTCTTTCTACTGTCTCCATAGTTTTGCCTTTTATACAATGTCATGCAAGTGGAATCCTATAGTATATAGCCCTTTCTGCTTGGCTTCTTTCACTTGGTAGTATGTTCCTCTATGTCTTCACATGACTCGACAGCTCATTTTTTTTAAAGCTTAATAATACTCCATTGCCTGGGGGTAGCACAATGTACTTGTTCATCTATTGAAGGACGTCTTGGTTGCTTCCAACTTTGGCAGTTATGAAGAACATGGTTATAAACATGCCTGTGCAGGTTTTTGGGTGGTCAGAAATCTTTAACTCCTTTGGGTGAAGTACCAAAGAATGCCATTCCTAGGCCATATGGTAAGGATAGTATGTTCATTTTTCTCAAGAAACTGTCAAAAAAAAAAAAAAAGGAAAAGAAAAAGAAACTGTCAAACTGTCTTAAAAAGTGGCTGTCCCATTTTTCAGCCCCACCAGCAATGAATGAGAGCTCCTTTTCTTCACATTCTTGCCAGCCCTTGGCAGTGTTCCACATTTTGGCCATTCAAATAGGTATGTAGTCATAGCTCACTGTTGTTTTAAATTGCGTTTCTCTGGTGACATATGATGTGGAGGATCTTTTCATATGCTTATTGACCATTTGTATATTGCCTTTGGTAAGGTGTCTTCACATGTTTTATAATTGGATTGTTTGTTTTCTTATTGTTGAAGTTCAAGAGTTCTTTTATAATTTGGATAACAGGCTTTTATCAGATATGTCTTTTGTAAATATTTTCTCTCAGTCTGTGGGTCGTCTTTTTATTCTTTTGACAGTGTCTTTCACGGAGCAGAAACTTAATTTTAATGAAGTTCAGCTTATTTATTCTTTCTTGTGTGGATTTTCCCTTTGGTGTCGTATATAAAACATGTCTTTGCCAAGCACAAGGGCATCTAGATCTCGATTTTCTCCTATGTTATCTTCTTAGAGTCTTAAAGTTTTGTGTTTGTCACTTAGGTCAATGACACATTTTGAATTCATTTTTATAAGGGAGGTGAAGTTTGATTAGCTTCATGCTTTTGTAAGCATATGTCCAGTTTTTGTGCTATTTGTTGAGAAGACTCTATTGTATTTGCCTATGCTTTTTTGTCAAAACTCAATTGATGATTATTATGTGGGCAGACTTCTGGTCTCTGTAGTCTGTTCCATTGATGTATTTGTCTATGCTTGTCACTGCTCCTGTGTTGTCTTGATTAATATAGCTTTATAGTAAGTCATGAAGTCCGGTAGTATCAATCCTCCAACTCTGTTCTTCTTTAATTTTGTGCACGCCCATCATTTTCTCTCGTAGCACTTATCCCATTGCACTGGGGTGATTTGTTTCCAAAGATTCCAGAATCACAGCTGGTTTCAAGGACACCATCTTTGGAAATCCTGTATCGCAATGAAATAATTTTTCTCTTTTCATTCTTGCTATGGAGCTGTGATATGAAATTTTACTTTCATATCAGTTCTGTCTAATGGTCCATCTGTGGGATGCCTGGGTGGCTCAGTTGGTTAAGCGTCTGCCTTTGGCTTGGGTCATGATCCCAGGGTCGTGGGATCGAGTCCCTTGCTCAGCAGGGAGCCTACTTCTTCCCCTGCCTGCTGCTCCCTCTGCTTGTGCTTTCTCCCTCTCTTTCTCTTGCTTTCTCTCTGGCAAATGAATAAATAAAATCTTTAAAAAAATAATAGTTTATCTGCTTCACAGATCATTTGCATTCCATTAACCGGGCTTGGTATGAAATTATTTAAAAATTAGAACATTTTGAGTTTTAAGAATCACAAGTCTGATTTGGGGAAATAGCCCAATTTCATAAATGTGATTCTTTTCCAAAAAGGAGGATCACTATATGAATAACATACATTTTCTGGTTTTCCAATAAGAAACAGTGTTTCTGGTTTATAAATGTTAAACATCTTCTAGGTTTTACGATAAGAAACACTGATTAACTGTTTAAAAAAATGTAAGATATGATTTTGATTTTGACTTCATAGAAATACTTTCTGGAACAGAAGGTTCTCTCTTCACGGGTTCTGCATTTTTGATTCAGAAACTATGCTGCACTGGGTTCTAATCTACGAGGGAAGAGCCTGTGAGTGAATGGTTTGACTTCGGCTGGCTGCCTTCCCACTCTTTATCTAGGCAGACTGGATCCCAGAGAAGGACAATAGCAATTAGGTCTTGTTGGGAGGAAAGAACACAGCCACCAGCCTGGACCATTTTGCTTCCCCTGAACAAATAAGATAGCGTGATGCTGGTGTCTGGGGCTTGCACGGGGCTCTGCAGCCGTGGCTCACCCACTGGTCTGCTTGGTGGAGATAAGATGCCTAGACCTATGCTGGGGTCAGGGAGGGGGTTTAATTCACTGCACTTCTGGCATTTCATTTACAGTTTGGGGGCTAATGATATTCCCTTGTTCTGTCAGGAGCCGTGCATGGATTCTTTCTCTTTCTTCAATTTAGTAGAGCCTTTAAATCAAAATACATTTTGCTTAAGCCACCCAGAAATGTTTCACGTTTAAAAAAACCCAAAAAGGCAGTTGCAGGGATGCCCCTTCCCCCACTTCCCCTCACCCACTCCCACACTGGGGCCTGGTGGACAGTCCCCCACACTGTTCCAAACCCAGCTGAAAATGGTTCCTGATTCTCATCAGAAAGGGAGCTGTAACAGTTCAAATTATAGATTCTCGTTAGCTTTCGTGATGGAGGGATGGAAAGAGAAGCTTCCTTGTTATTGCCATTCCAAGTACAATGATGAGGCTGCGTATTTGCAGCTAGCTGCTGAAGCCAGACATCACCAGAGTCATTTGGATTCATAGAAAGTTGGAACATATTGTTTTAAAAGAGATTTCAAGAGCATCATCTTTGGAAATTCCATATAGCAATGAAGTGGGGTTTCTTTCTTTTTTTTCTTTTTTCAATCTTATATAGCTGTATCTGTTTGAATTTTTCATTCCATATCCAGTCACTCTAATAGTGTATTTGCCTGAGCTATTTTGAGTTCTCTTAAATGGGCTTAATATTAAATTATTTTAAATACTTTTGTTGCCACTCGGAAGACATGGAAGTATTTCTAGTGTTCGTATTTGGGTCATGGAGATGCCACTTTGCATCATTTTGTCACCTTGTAAGAACCAGGCTCTTTCAAGGGAGGGCCAGAGGAGAGACTTTCTGAGAATATACTATAGATTATTGAAGCACGGCTTATTCAAAGATTTTGTCCTTTTATGCTTTGAAATCTGAAATGGAGAAACTGGGACCTCAGTGACATAGAGATTTAGGGTCTATGGTGGGGTTTTAGGGTCTATTTAGGCTTTTGCCTTCATTCAGGATTGACTCCCCCCACCCCACCATCTACATCTAAAGCCCTAGACAGCACTGTTAAGATGAAGACCCCTCTCTCTCTCAAATAAAGAAATAAAATAATAGAAATAATCATAATAATAAAAAGGGCCACCTGGGCGGCTTAGTCGGCTAAGCATCTGCCTCATCTCAGGCCAGGATCCCAGAGTCCTGGGATCAAGTCCTGCCTTGGGCTCTCTGCTTATCAGGGAGCCTGCTTCTCCATTTCCCTCTGCCCCTCCCCCTGCTTGTGCTCTTTCTCTCTCTCTCTCAAATAAATAAATAAAATCTTCAAAAAAATAGAAAAGATAAAGACGTCATGCAAAGCCCCGAATTCCAAGCTGCTAGCATCTAAACTGGGCAGGAGTGGAGTAAAGAGGCTGGATGGCCTCAGCAGGGTACCCTCCAGTGGCTGCCCCTCTTCCCTCTTCAGATTCTCTAGGGAGGAGAGAAGAGCTGCCCTCATTTCTGCCAGGTGCCCTCATCGAGTTATTGGGAACTCCTCTTGAACTGCAGGGATGTCAGAGGACAGGCCCCTGGTCCTGATGCTTCCTGATTTTTATCCTTTGTTCCCTGGGCCTTTTACTTGAAGGTAACTTGTCTGTGTGTTTACTTTAAAAACACACATTTAAAAACTCGTAAGGAAACGATTTCAAGGACATGTCGCATCCATCCATGTGTCCACTCATTCATGATCGGCAGAAGCTTAGGGGGCCCCTCCTGCGCTTGCTGGGGCCAGGGGCTTCCTTGCTGCATGGAGCATGCATGCTTGTAGTGAACAGAGTGGCACCATCTGGGGAGGGACCCTCGAGTTTTGTCGTGTATCAATCAGAATGTGTCGGCACCACACAACAAAGTATGTTTGTTTTATTTTCATGGCCTGAATGCAAAAACTTGTGGGCAGCAAGAGGCAGGCTTGGCAGGCGGGCTTGGGAGGCTTGCTTAATAACCAAATTGAAAGCACGGGAGTACACCCCTCCTCATACAGCCATCCCGTTTGTGTGGGACACTGGCGCCTTGGCATCAGTCCGTGTCCGCCGCTTTGTCTTCACAGTAGCCCGGGCAGGACCGATGGGGGAGGCTGGGGGCTCAGCTGGGTGATGGAGATACAGAAGCAGTTAACCCTGGGCAGCCCCCTCCAGGTGGGGCTCACAGTCTTTTGAACTTGAGCAGTTAATGAAAATTTTAGAAAAAATGCTACTAGTTGTGGCATAAAATCACGTCGCTTCTTTTAGTGTGTTTTGAGGCTTGGGAGCCATTTCTGCAGATTCTAGTGTGGGGGTGTGACATCTACGTAAATGAGTGGCTGTGCCCATTAGCTTTGGCTTCCTTTTTGGGGAGCCCCCACCCCCCTGGGCTTCGGTGACAGGCTGTAGGATGGTGGGGGTGCCCTTGGACCCTTCTAGAACACACGGTCTTAAACATCCGTGTGCCCTGGTCCTGCGTAATAATGCCCGCTACATGGTATTCCTTCCTCTGTGTGGAGGCCCTTGAAAAGAAACTTCTGGTTTTAAGAAAATATTTTAGGCTTCCATTGTGTTTTAGTCTGAGAATTACATACAAGTTTTTTAATGAGAGTGCCTCGTCACAGAGGGTGGAAAATAGTTTCCTTGCCACCCTTGGGCGTAGCAGTGTGTGGCGTGGAGCCGATGAGACGGGGTGCCGCTGGCCACCCGCCCCAGCGCACCGCGGACCTCCTTCCTTGCTTGTTACTCCACACGCTGCGAAGGCAGCTCACTTCCAGGCTTGGCTTGTGTGAGAATTTAATTGTTATTAGGTAGCTTTAAAAGGAAAGCAGGCTTTCAAAGATCTGTTCCCCGGGAAGAGATGTGTGTTTGCTGTTTCGTCTCGGAAGGATTTGACATAGCGGCAGCAGTTTTGAGCAGGTTGGGGTTTGGGGGCCATCTTGCTACAGAGTCTCTTCCGAGTGCTTTTGTTCTTCTGTGGACTCGCACAAGGCCTGCGCCACACGGTGGGATTAGACACTCTATCCAGATTTCAGAAGGGTGGCTGTATTGATAAGCTGCTTCTGTCCCCCAGGGCACTTTCACTCAGGGTCCCGGCGTGTCCACCACCTGCTCCCCTTCACAGCTCAGTTCGAATGCAGGGCTCTTCCTTTGAGCTTTTGCCCAATCTCCCCCTCCCCAGAGAAGGGTAGAGAAAAAAGCCTCTAGAGCACTTGGGGTCTGCCCTGACCCTTGTGAGGCCCTTCGTGAGCACTGTTTTGGGAGGCGGAGTGCTTCTCATTCTCTCTGCCTAGAGAGTTAGCACACCCTGAGGCCTGGGCAGGTTGGCCACAGTGTGGGGTGGGGGTGCTGAGCAGTGGCACCCTCTGTTCCCGAGTCCTGTGGGAGCTGAGCGGGTCCCTGCTGTGTGTTCAGGCCTGTCTTCCCGAGTCCTACACACACACTGCACGCACCACCCACCACACACGTCCACACACTTATCACAGGGACACCATGTACCTATATACACCCACACCACCTGTACACACCGCAGACACACACACACACACACACACCCACACACCCACCCCAACACATACACACACACCACACACACACACTCACCACACACATACACACACACCACACACACACACACTCACCATACACATACACACCACACATGCTGCACACACACACACCACACACGTCCACATACACCCCCCACACAACATAACACATTCACACATACACCGGACACATACACCAGCACGTGAACCACTCAGGGAATGGTGCCAAATTTTCTGCTTTTCCCCTACATTAATACCTCAGCCATCTCCCACTGTCACGGCCTAGAACATCTTGGTCCCCCAGGGCCCCGAGCCCCTGGGTTCTTTCTTGGGTCACTGCCTCCTCTTCTGGTTTTATTATCTCTGAGCTTGCCCTGTGATGTGTGTGGATGTCCTGATCACTGGGAAGCTTTGCCTCTCTGCTCCCGTGGCTGTCTTCCTGAACAGACTCAGGCTCTCTCCTGATGTTCTGGAGCACTGGCTCCTGTGGGAAGCCCCACCCTCTCTCTTCCCACCCATCCTTCCCCTGCCCCTGGGTCGGGTCATTTCTCTTACTACAGACAGCTCCCTAACTATAATGTGAATTCCTGGAAGGCACAGACTGTGGGTTTCGTTATGGTGCTGGTGAATAATAAATGTATTTGGGTCAAGGACTCAACCAGCACACACGTATTTAATAAATTATAAGTGAACACCCCCTCAGCCTCCCCTATTTCCACTCCCTTCCCCAGAGGAAACTGCTGACAAGCATTTGGTCTTTTCTGGTCTGTTCTGTGTGGCTCTGTGTCCTTATGCAAACTTGCAGATATGTCCACGTTGTGCAGCTAGCTTGAGGGTCTAAACATTATTTATTTGAGAAAGAGAGAGCATGAGAGGAGATAAGGTCAGAGGGAGAAGCAGACCCTCTGCTGATCAGGGAGCCCGATGTAGGTCTTCATCTCAGGACTCCAGGATCATGATCTGAGCCAAAGACAGTTGCTTTTTAAAATTATTTTATTTTATTATTTCAATGTTCCAAGATTCATTGTTTATGCCTTACACCCAGCGCTCCATGCAATACGTGCCCTCGTTACCCACCAGCAGGCTCACCCTTCCCCCAACCCCCTCCCCTCCAAGACCCTCAGTTTGTTTCTGAGTCCAAAGTCTCTCATGTTTCATCTTCCTCCCTGATTTACCCTATTTTCCATTTCCTTTCCTTCTTCTACTGTCCTCCATGTTACTCCTTATGCTCCACAAGTAAGTGAAACCATATGATATTTGGCTTTCTCTGCTTGGCTTATTTCACTCAGCATAATCTCCTCCAATCCAGTCCATGTTGCTACAAAAGTTGGATATTCATCCTTTCTGATGGAGGCGTAGTATTCCATTGTATATATGAACCACATCTTCTTTATCCATTCGTCTGTTGAAGGGCACCTTGGCTCTTTCCACAGTTTGGTGATTGTGGCCATTGCTGCTATGAACATTGGGGTCCATATGGCCCTTCTTTTCACAACATCTGTGTCTTTGGGGCAAATACCCAGTAGTGCAATTGCAGGGTCATATGGTAGCTCTATGTTTAATTTTTTAAAAGTTTTTCTTTATTTATTTGACACAGAGAGAGAGATCACTAGTAGGCAGAGAGGCAGGCAGAAGGAGAGGAGGAAACAGGCTCCCTGCCGAGCAGAGAGCCCGATGCGGCCTCGATCCCAGGACCCTGAGATCATGACCTGAGCTGAAAGCAGAGGCTTAACCCACTGAGCCACCCAGGCGCCCTATTTTTAATTTTTTAAGGAGTCTCCACACTGTTTTCCAAAGCAGCTGCACCAACTTGCATTCCCACCAACAGTGTAAGAGCATTCCCCTTTCCCTGCAGCCTCTCCAATACTTCTTGTTTCCTGTCCTGTTAATTTTGGCCATTCTGACTGGTGTAAAGCGGTATCTCAATGTGATTTTGATTTAAATTTCCCTGATAGCTAGTTGCTTAACCAGCTGTGCCACCCAGGCACCCTAGCTTGATGGCTCTATACCCGTACTCCCATCCTAGAGCTGTTTTTACCATTTTCACTCCACAATAGGCCATAAGGTTTTTCTCTGTCTGTACATATTCGTCTACCTCTTTTAGAAAAAAAATGCCTTGAAGTATTTCAGCATGTGGACTCTGCCATAATTTATTTAACTGCTCTCTTTTTATGGGATTTAGGTTGTTTCCAGTTTTTAAAATGATGGCTGCAATGAAAAATCTTTATACAGACTTCATTTCATATATATGTGAGTCCTTCTGGAATGGCATTTTTGGATAAAAAGATAAACAGATTTAAATTTTTGGTAGGGAATGCTGAATTGCTTTTCTGAAAGGCTTTACTGGGACTCCTCCTAAAGAAATAAATTTTTTAAAAAAGAGACAACCAGCCAAAAAAAGTAATTCGCCACCAACAGCCAAATAAAGGAGAGAATATTCTCTTAGGTCATGAACTGGAAAATGCAGCAGCCTGGAAGAGGCCAAGGACATGGGATAAGGTTTGTACCTTTTCTGAGGCTCCTTTGCTGTCCCCACACTCCCTGCCCACCATCTCTTCCTCCCCCTTTCCCTGAAAAAAAGCAGTCTGGGGGAAAAGAAGATGAACAAACAAAACCCTGAGAACTTACTGACATTCCTCAATTTGGAATGTGGGAGGCTGTGATGTTGGGCTTTGGGGGTTGGGGATGCTCCTGGAGCCTAATGGGTCTCAGCAAAATCAGGAGAGACCTGGCCTCCTGCAGGGTGCTTCCCATATCTGTTTGCGTGCATTCTGGGAGAATCCTGACTTCCAGTTGACCTATTAGCTCCTACATCTAAATGCCTACATTTAGCCCTCTGAATCTCAACTATTATATTTGAAAAAAGGAAAAAAAATCAACAGGCTTCATGCTTTTCAGCAGTTTTAGGCTTACAGAAAAATTGAACAGAAAAATTCAGCATTTTCATTTGTCCCCTTACTCTCAAACCCCTGCTTTTCCCTATTATTCACATCGAGTGTTAATGTGGCATATTGATTAGCACTGATGAGCCAATACTGATACATTATTGTTACCATTAACAATTTGGGTAAGGCTCACTCTTCCAGTTGTGCATTCCATGGGTTTTGACAAATGTTTTGACTCTACTGGTTGTGTTCTCGTCTTGGTAACTTCCCTTTATTTTACTAACCATTTGTGATAGTCTTTTGAGTCTTTGCTTCCGGTGGCATGGGGGAGGGCCAGGGTGCTGAGGGGCTGGCTTACCTCTGGGGACCGGTGCTCCCGTGGTGTCTTAGTCCCTCTGACCCCCCCTTTTCTGACTCTGTCCTGTCTCAGTGTCCTTGCTGCCACTTCCATCTGGCTATCCCAGCATCGCTGCCCACTGCTTTGGGGCCATCATGGGGCAAGGAGGGGCTGACCGACTTTGCTCCCCTAATTAGTCCCCAATTACTCAGCTCAAATCATAGTCATCATCGCTGGGAGCCTCTGTGAAATTCCAAACTGGCAGTGAGGTGAGGCGAGGTGGCTTCCCTGCCTGGTTTTCTTTCCTCAGTCCCTCCTGGATTCCATGTTGTTTGTTTTGTAATGTTCTGGCAAGCCGTCGTCTCCTACAGGACTACCTCGGTGGGTGCAGGTATGTGAGTGGGGTGGGGGTGCAGGCCCTGTGCGGGAGCCAGGCTTTGGAAGCAGGAAGCAGGGGGGCCGCTGCCTGGCCCCGTTGGCCCCGTGGTGGTGGGGAGTGGGAGGTGGTATGGCGTCCCACAGGGGCTGATGCCACAGCTCAGTGGGAGGACACACGGGCCACTGTTCTGCTACTGTGGCCTCACATGTGCCCAGGGATGTCAGAGATCCCATCCCCTGCTGGCTCCTTGGGGAGGATGTGAATAGAGAGGAAGATGGAAAGGGATTTAAAGTCTCTTCCGTATGACAACCAACACTTTTGTTGTTGTTGTTGGTGGAACAGGAAGTAGCCTGTGGGAGTCTCAGTTGGAACTGGCTGTTTTCCATAGTCCTGCGGGGGGAGGCTTCCCTAATGGCATTCCTTCAACTGTGGCCATTCAGAAGGCAGAGCCTGCATCCCCCTCTGTGTGCTTGGTGGGGATGTGGCTCTCCTCACAGGCCCAAGCCCCATGAGCCTCAAAGGCCCTTGTAGCTAGAGGCCTGGGTGGGGAGGGCAGTTTCCCCTCAAGTCACACATGTGGGCTGGGTTTCTGGGTCCCACCGAGAGGGCCTTAGCTCACCCGCAGCCCATGCCTGGCACATAGGAGGTTTTGATGGCCCCAGACATGGTGTGGGGCTGGTGGATGAGCTGTAGCTCAAGTTCTCAGACCCTGGCTGAGTGGCTCCTCTGCCCATCTGGCCATTGGTCTCCCTGAGTGAGCATCGATCTGTGTGTGCATCCTGGGGACAGTCCTGTCATTGAATCAACATTCAGGGGGTTGCCGCTGAGCACTGTCATAGGTGTTGTAGGTAGGGGAATATTTCAGGTGGGAATTGCAGGGATTTCCACCCTGGCTGGTGAGGTGTGGCATGATGAGCACATGGCAGGGCAAGGGATTTGGCCTCGGAGTGAGTGGGACACCATGGAGGTCAGGCGTGGCATGTCTGAGGAACAGCAAGGAGCGCATGAGGTAGGGACAGAACATGTGACTGGGAGCAAAGCCAAGGGGCCTGGAGGTCGGGAATGGAGGCCTTTCCTGCCATCCTGAGAACTTTTACTCTGAATGGCAGTGGGCTGTTGGAGGAGGAGGTTGAGGAGATGAGGACTTGATCTGACTTATGATTTAAAAAAGTGTAAAGCTTTATTGAGATATTCCCGTACCATAACATTCACCCCTTTAAAGTATATGGTACAGAGGTTTTTAATGGGCTCACCGTGTTATGCAATCATCACTACCATGTAATCCCAGAACATTCCCATCCCCCATATGCCTTAGTGGGTATCTCCCATTTCCCTCTCCCTATGCCGACCACTTCGATTTCTTTAAGTGAACACTTTGTTGAAGTATAACTACCATACAGGCATGTGCACACATCCTGGACTGAATGTCTGTGTCCCCCCAAATGTGTAGTTGAACTTGATGCTTAATCCCAGTGTGAGGAATGGGACGTTTGGGGGTAATTAGGTCATGAGGGTGGGGGTCCTCATAATGGGGTTAGTGCCCTTATAAGAAGAGGCCAGACAGCTCTGTGAGGATATCCACCATGTGAGGACATAGCAAAAAGTGGGCAGTCTGTAACCCAGAAGGGGGTTCTCACTAGAACCCGACTGCACTGGGTGCTATGATCTCGTATTTCTAGCCTCCAAAGTGGTGAGGAATAAATTTCTGTAGATGAGTCCCCCAGTCCATGGTACTCTATTTTACTAGCCCATACTAACGGAGACCCTGAGCACAGATCTCCTCTCACGTTGTGTTGAAGGACCATGCTCAGCAGTAAGATAAGGGTGCTGTAGAGGGTGAAGGTTGAAGCAGGAAGCCCTGTGAGGAGTCACGAGATCATGAGGCTGTGGCTAACTGGGGTGGTGGAGAGGACCAGAGGAAATAGAGTTCCGGAACTATCTGAAGCTCAAGCTGATATTGTGTCCTGGTGGCTCAGAGGTGGGGTGAGAGGGGAGTCAAGGGTGACCCCAACTGGGCAGTGGGTTGTAATCAGCTAGGATTGGGGGAGGTTGTGGGTAGTGCTGGATTTTTTTTTTTTTTAAGATTTTTTATTTATTTATTTGACAGAGAGAAACAGCAAGAGGGGGAACACAAGCAGAGGGACTGAGAGAGGGAGAAGCAGGCTTCCTGCAGAGCAGGGAGCCTGATGCGGGACTCGATCCCGGGTCTCCAGGATCATGACCTGAGCCGAAGGCAGTCGCCCAACCAACTGAGCCACCCAGGCGCCCCAGTCGTGCTGGATCTTTTGCAGGGAAAACTCGGCCCTGCTTGGACACACTGAACTTGAGGTACCTGTTAGACACACACTGGAGGTGCCGAGAGGTGGGCAGTGAGTGTGGACTTCCAGCGAGCTCAGATGGAGTTACACACTAGGGAGCGGTCAGCTTAGATGGGTCCCAGCCCGTGGTCCTGTGTCTGGGTGTCCTGCACATCAAAGGACAGCCCACCCAGCCACAGCTGTAAGCTACTGAAATCATGACAGGCCTAGCATGTGGTCCATGGGCCTCAGCTTCCTGTGTGGGTGTGGCGACCCAGCCAGAAGGCCAGGGAGCAGTTTGGAGGCTCAGTACCTATCTGGGATTCACTTGTCTGGGGATCCAGTCAGGTGCCAGATTCACCACAAATTTCCCCCAGTTTGTATCCAGCAAATAAAGAATACTTCACAGAGTATGCAAAACTTTTAAGTCCATCTGGAGCATTTTTATACAATTAGTGGCATTTCCATCATCTTACCCTGTTTTATCATACCGAGGAAATTTTTTGTGGTAGTTGAAGAGAAGGGTCCTTTTGGCATAAAACAAAATGGTAACACTCTCAGAAATTGGCAGAGTACAAAAATATACTTAAAAGTGCTTCAGTGTGGCCCCATCATCACATCCTTCATTGAATGCTTCATACGTCCAGTGCCCAGACAGAAGGCAGGATGGGGCACGAGAACAGAGACGGTTTCAGAATGTGATCACCCCAGGGGTGGGGCCCTGGCATCTCCGGGACTTCGCCCCGCCACCTCAAGTGAGTCACTTGCCCTTCCTTAGGCTCTCTGCTGGCTGGCCAGGGCAGGATAAAAATAGGATTCCTTCAGGGCTCTGGTGCTAACTCCCCAGGGTGCAGCTGGTACTCACTGGCCTCCCTCCTATTGGGCAGATGGGCCTGGAGTTGTTCCTGGAGGGATGGCCTTCCTGGCTATAGTTTGCAGGACAAGGGGCTCCCCTCCAACGACGATGAAGACCCTCCACCCTGGGCCAATGGGTTGGATTTGTTCCAGTCCCTCTGTGCCCCTCTGTTCTCTCTGCGGGGGCCTAGGCTTGCTAGCCCTCTGCCTGCCCTCCTAGCACCGCTCTCTGAGGGACATGGAGCCTAGTGGTCTGTGCTTTCCAAAGTCACCATTTTGGTGCCTATCACAGTGGATCCTGCTATTTTTTACTCCAGACACTTGATTGGGTGGTCCTGCTGCCTTTGGAGCCTGCGGAAGCCCCTAATATGGCCTTTATCCCACGCACCAGAGCAGAGCACCTTCCCAGGGACAGGTGTTCTTGGAACACACCTCAGTTCCCAGGACTGTCTGATGGAGGTGAGGCCATTGAGGTGGGGTGTTCCAGTGGGTTTGGGTTTTTGTCAAGGAGACTGAGTCTCTTTCTTCCTTTGTCCTTGTTGTGGGTTCCACCTGAGAGCACAGCCCTATGCCACGCCCCCATGTCTGGTCTTGCAGAAGTGGCCACCCTCGACTTTCCCTCAAGTCAGTGCCCAGCATGGTCCCCCAAACCTGGGGAGCTGGCAGCTGGGGTGAGCTCCTTCTCCGAGGACCTGTTTCCTCGTCTGTGCCCCGGAAGGCCAGGCCCTGCAGAGATCGGAGCATGAGGGTGTAGGCTGGTGCTCGTTTCTCAATGCACCTTGCCCCTCCCGGGAAAGGCAGCAGAAGAGGGTGCCAGTCTTTGATTGGAATTGTCTCTTGTGGATTCCATCAGGGCGTCTGGCTGACAGGAGTGGGCTCTTGTCATCCAGTCATGGACTTGAGCCAGGCAGGTTCTAAACCCACCATTCCACACCGTGATGTGATTAGTTCCTTCCATAGAGGAAGAGCCTTTTTTTTTTTTTCAGGAAAATTATGGTGAACCTTAGTGTTTCCTGTCTGCAAAGTGTTCTTCAGAAGACCTCGTAGGGCTCACATGCGATCAGTGAAGAGAATTCTCAGAGACTATTGAGGACAGAGCCATTAGATAAGTAGTATACTGAATTCTATTTCTTTTCATTGTTTTGCTTAAAACTCTAGTTTTTCTCCATCTTTTCAGGGCTCTTCTTCACCTTTCTCATTGCCTCATGCCCTGGGGCAGCCTCAAGTTGTCTGTGTTGGTTAGGAGCGGGGGGTCACAGTGCTTACCAATTCCTGGCTGGTCCTGCTCTAGGCAGTTTGGTGCCTGTTAGTGCTCCTTCTTCTAGAAGCCTGTGGAGATTTCCGAGGTCCCCCGTGTTCTAGAATCAGGACAGGAGAAGCCAGGGGAGTTAAGTAGTTTGCTGGGGTTCTTGGGAAGCAAGCCCAGGCAGTCTGGCTCCAGATGGGCTCCTAACTACTGCACAATGGCCTCTAGGGTTGCTTGTGGCCAGTCTGTGGTCCAAGCTCTGTGCCCACTGCTGCTTGGGGTGTGGCAAGCGCTGCAGACCACAGCAAGGCCTAGGGTCTGTGTCATCCTCTGAGCCTCAGCTTCTCACCCGTAGGAGGAAAGGCTGACCTGGCAATTCCAGCTCTGGGCTCTCAGTAGCATTCTTTGGGGGCTTATTTGAAGGGGACATTTGGACCCAAGAAGGACTTCCTCTTCTTCCTTCTGGGCAGCTTGGAAATGCTGGAGTCCCATCGTCCTCACCATGTGAGGTGGAGAGCAGCGCTGTGTCCCTGTCAGCCTCCTGGGCTGCTGGCTGTTGGCTGTGGCATCCTCCCGGCTGGGAGATGGATTCATTTAGTCATTCCACATGTTTTTTATTGAATGTTGATTGAAAATCCCTGCTCTTGTATAGAGCTTGCTTTCCAGTGAGGGAAGACAGGCCGTAATGAAGGTCAGTGAAAGAAATGTATCACATATTACATGGTGGTAATTGCTGTGGAGAAACATAAAGCAGAAAAGGAGACCAGGGAAGGCTAGGGGGATGGCATTATGGTTTTGAGTAGCATGGTCCAGGAGGGTGATATATGAGCTGCAGCATGGAGGAGGGGAAGGAGGGAGCCACGTGGACAGCTAGGAGAATGGCCCGTGTAAAGGGCCTGGCGTGACATCTTTCTGGTATGTTCAAGGAAAAGCAGGGAGGCAGGTGGTCTGTGCACCAGGACTGGATTAGAAGGGGCCAGCATAGAGGTAATGAGCCATTAGGAGCACTGCAGTCCCAGGGATGGAGGCTCTGCCCAGGCACCAGCAGTCATGGGAGAGCACTGTCTGTGTTAACTTCCAAACCAGCATGGTTTCCTGATGGTTGTGAGGACGAGGGCAGGAGGAGGGCCCAGGGAAGCTCTGTGGCTTCGGCCTAAGCAACCTGAAGGAATTAGCCATCAATCGAGATGGGAAGGCTTGAGGGGCCGATGAGATCAAGTTCTTCATGTGCAGCAGGACACTCACGCTTGGCTTCCCAAGCAGGCACTTAGAACAGCCCTGGATCTTCTGGCCCTTGGATGTAGAGGCAACATGAAGGGCTTTTTGGACACTGACTTGGCTGTGCCAGGATACCTGCCAGGGCCATGTGCCATTTGCTTGAGAGCTGTGAGGAGGGTGTGGCTGCCCCTGGCTGCAGTTTGCCACCCAGAAGCTGGGCCGTGTCTGGGCTGGGCCGTGTCTGGGCAGGGCCGTGTCTGGGCAGGGCCGTGTCTGGGCTGGGCTGTGTCTGGGCCATGTCTGGGCTGGGCCGTGTCTGGGCTGAGCCGTGTCTGGGCAGGGAAGAGCCTCAGGGCGGAACCGTCTGCCTTGTGCCTTCCGGGCCTGGTCCCTGGTCTGTATGTTCTTATTTCCATCCTCTCAGACCTAGGGTTTATGTTTTTCCCTTCTCAGATTCTTTTTTTAAGTTGGGATATAATCAGTATATAACATTACATTAGTTTCAGGCGTACAGAGCAATTTGATTTGATGCTTATCTATATTGCAAAATGATCACACATTAACAGCCTTCACCATGTATAATTACAAAATTATTTGTGAGGAGAGCTTTTAGCAACTTCCAAATATGCAATACAGCGTTATTAACTGTAGTCACCAAGCTCCTTATTACACTCCAGGACTTACTTTATACCTGGGGGTTTGTACCTTTAGATCCACTTCCTGCATTTCTCCTACCCCTCCCACCCCTCATCTCTGGCATTCTGTTCTCTGCCAGTCTGTTCTCTGTATCTACGGACTCAGGGTTTTTGTTCGTTTCTTTGTTTTTTTTTTTTTTTTTTTTTTTTTTTTTTTTTTTTTTAAGATTCCACTTAAAAGTGAGATCATATGGCATTTGTCTTTCTCTGTCTGACTTATTTCACATAACATACCGCCATTAAGGCCCATCCATGTTGTTGCAAACGGCAGGATTTCCTCCCCTCCCTTTTTTTAAAATGGCTGAATAATTCTGTGTATATATACAGTTCTGGTTTTTTTAACCTCATTTTCTCTATCCATTATCTGTCACTGGGCACCTCAGTTGTTTCGTATCTTGGCTGTTGTGAATAATGCTGCAGTGAGCATGGGTGTGCAGATAGAATTCGGAGTTAGTCTTTCCATTTGTTCAGATCAATACCCAGAAGTGGAATCACCGACTTGAACGGTAGTTCTATTTTTGCTTTTTTGAAGAACTTACCCGGTGTTCTCCACAGTGGCTGCACCAACTTGCTTCCCCCCAACTGCGCACGAGGGTTCTCTTTCCTCCAGGTCCTCGCCAACCCTTGTTACTTCTTGTGTTTTTGAGACTAGTCCTTCTGACAGGTGTGAGGTGATACCTCACCGTGGTTTCGAGTTACATTTCCTTGATGGTGAGTGATTGTGGAGCATTTACATGTACCTGTTCATCATTTGTATGTTTTCTTTTTTAAATACATATTTGTAGGGGCGCCTGGGTGGCTCAGTCATTAAGCGCCTGCCTTTCGCTCAGGTTATGATCCCAGAGTCCTGGGATCAAGCCCTGAGCAGGAAGCCTGCTTCTCCCTCTCTTTAGCTGCATTTCTTTCTGTCAAATAAATACATAAAATCTTTAAAAAAAAAAATATATATATATATATATATATTTTTTTTTTTTTCTTTTCTGTCTTAGATCCCTTAGGGACCAGGTGGAGAAAGGCCTTACCGAGCTCACTTGGGTGGTTGAGCCCGGGAGGCAGGTGTGGTGGGACCTTCCTCCAGCTGAGAGGACAGCGGCTTCTGTGCATGGTGGGCTGTGGGAACGGGACCACGGGGCAGCACCGGGCCAGGCGGCCCAGCTGCAGCACACAGAGGGCTCAGGCAAGAAGTGACTCTAGCAGGTTATAAAGTTGGAGCTGCCCCTGACCCTGGGGGACAGGCCTGACCCTGTGAGCTCTGTCTTCCAGAGCCTGACCGTTCTTCTGCTTTCCAGGGGCCCAGTGTCCCTGCGGACATGGTGGAGGTGGGTGTGACATCACCAGCACCGCGTCCCTCTCAGCAGACCAGGCTGTCCAGTGGCAGTGGCCCTGGCTTGGCTGTTCACAGCTGGGTCACTTCTTCCTAGCGCCACCCCCACGCCTCCTCATACTCTT
Organism: Spilogale gracilis; assembly: GCA_004023965.1. NCBI lineage: Eukaryota > Metazoa > Chordata > Mammalia > Carnivora > Mephitidae > Spilogale > Spilogale gracilis. Next base: position 2,292 of record PITA01021937.1, on the reverse strand, counting down.
TCTGGTGTTGGGAAGGAGCGATAGAGGGCAGCAGCGGGAACTGCGTTACTCCGGGTCCGTTCATGACTGGGAATTTATGAGTTGCTGAAGTATTTACCATTTCCTTGTGAGCCTTTTCTGGGGGAGCCTTGTGAGTGGCTGAGTACAGGGCGGTGGGGGTGGTGTGCGGAGGGACACAGTGTCACCGGCTTCCTGGCAGGGAGGCTCACGGCAGCAGACAGAGAGCTGAGGCCCTAAGCCTGGCACATATCCGCTTGGCCGCATAGACGGCTTTTGAATGGAGGGTAGATGAGCAGCCAAGGAAGACCCCCCAGTTCCCAGGCAGCCGCACCCCTGCCCCTGCGGAAGGCCTCTGGAGGAGGAGCGTTGCTGAGAAGCTGGCTGCATTTTTAGCCTTGGGGACATGCTCTGTGTGGCAGCCCGTGGCCCGTGGCAGTTACCAGCAAGTTGGTTAAAGGCAGTTTTGCAGAGTAGTTATGCAGCTTTGGGGACTGGCAGGAGGCTTTCTACACAGAGTGTAGGGCCAGGGGTCATGGGGAGCAGGGAGAAGCCGGGGATGGGGGAGCTTTTCCATGTGGTGAACCTCTCTGAATAGCATCCTCAACATACCCTTTGTGGGGGGAGGAAGCTCAGTGTAGCATCGAGCCCCTTTCTTCTCCCTGAGGGGTTCTGCATTCCTTGTGGGGGCTCCTGGATGAGCCCTGCCCCTCCCAGGTTGTCCTGTGTCAAACCTATCTGGTAGTCCCCCTGCGCAGCCAGAAGCTTTGGCATTTCTCTTGGCGTTGGGTGCTCAGTGTGATTTCCAGTAGCCTGTTTCCTTCCTTCCCTTCTGCTGTGGCTGGCGTCTGTGACCCCAAAGCAGCCCTTCCATTCAGAGCCCTTTCCCCGTCTGTGTAGTGCCTTACATTTACCTTCCCCTTTCTTTAAGGCTGACTGTGAAGCCCAGGTCCTTGGTTTGCAGTCTGTGGAATGCTGCCTTCAGGAGGCCAGGTGGGCTCCTCGAGGGGTTGGGACAAGGTTGGGACTGAATACTGCGGCAACAGGCCGGGCCCAGAAGAGTGTGCTTACCGCTGAAGCTCAGGGATGCCTTCCCCAGTTGGGTTTTGAAGAATGAATAGGAGTTTGTTGGTACAATGCTGGAGGGACAGAAAGGGAGTGACTCGAACACTGGCATGAAAGAGGTGGGGAACCAGTGGCAGGGGGTTTGGGGCATGATGAGGGCTCATGCCTGGGAGCTCGGCAGCCTTTCAGAATCAGTACCATGTCGTGTAGTACCATGCCTCCACACACCGCCTTAGTGTCCCTGGCTCAGGTGTAGCTGGGGCTGCATATTATCTGCACAGACAGTGATGCCCTCAGCCATTGGTATCAGAGTGGGCCCATGGTGGGGGGTGTGGGGTCTGTGTTTGGACTTAGGAGGCTTTCAGCTGGGTGGCCTGTTCCATGGACAGGGAACGTGGCAGGTGCCATCTACATTAAAGCCCAAGGAACCTTGTAAGTCATGGGGGTCAGTGCCTTTGTCTGACATGATAGGGAGACCAAGATGCTGGTGCTGGAGGTGGGGTGTGAAGACCAGTATCTCAGTGCTCCCATCCTCCTCTGAAGTAGGGAAACTGAGGCCTGGGTAGGTTCCTCAGTCCTGCCAGGCTGTACAGGGCAGAGTTAGGATGTAAGTCAGGACGTCTCTCTGTGCTGAGGCTCCATGCAGAGATCCAGGCAGCAGCCCATGCTGGGGAGGCCTGAGCGCAGGCGTCCCCGTGCCTTGGGGAGGAAATGACGCCACCGGCACAGGGCACGGCTTGCACTCTGCACCCACGCATCCATATGGTCTCCCTTTCTTTGAACAGGCTTGGTTTAGTCTATTTTGTAGAATGTCCCCCTATGTATGTCACATATGATTTTAACACGAATAACACAAATGGCACCGAGCTCTGTATCTTGTGTCTCATTTTGCATCTTGGGAAAACACATTGGAAACAGAACCTTGAAGAATGTGCTTCATTTCCTGTTAGAGCAAGTGAAACCTGCAGTATTAATGCCACAGGGTTTCCTATATCTTCCTCCAAAAGGATTAGAGAAATACATTCCCTAGTTTCTTTGATGGAGGCCCAGCTGCTGGTGGCCTCAAATCGTTAGCTCTCTGTGCTTTCTGACCTTGGGGAACACATAGGAGGGATCACTGGAAAACTTGGAGAGGCTCATGATCTGCTAAAACACTTTGATATTCAGAGTGTTCGGCTGTTCTGCAGAAGCCCAGAGTTCTGATCCCGCAGTTCCAAGCCGCTTTTAATG
>PITA01021936.1:8731-31608 GCA_004023965.1 Spilogale gracilis | reverse complement strand
TATTAGACAAATGAGTTGACTTTCTTTTGAAAAGATAATTTCTTCTCATCAGAATTTTAATTAAATGAATAAAATGTAGTTTTTAAGCTTCCAGACTCATGTTGGAGGAAAGGTTGTGTTCATCTAACATAGAAGCTATAGTTAATGAAAATTATTTTTACATAACTTTACTTATCAGAACTTCCCCCTCGAATTCTTCATTTAAGTATTAAATATTAAATCCAAATTGATCTCAAGATCCATACACATAAAGGCCTACTTGAATATTCCATGTTAGTGGCTCACCATCATAAACTGAACCCATGATCTGCTCCTAACAGAGCAGCTTGTCTTCTAATGTTAGCTGTCTTGGTAAGTGACTTTTTCATCCACTGAGTTGTTCTTTTCAGAAATCTGGGAGCCATCCTTGATAGTCCCTTATCTCATTCGCTCATATCAACTCATTATCAAATCTTGTGTTGCACTTCCCATATGTTGAAAATGAGTCTTGAATGTGTTCACTTCTCTCAACCTCTATTGCTACTACCATTATCAATTGCCTGGACTTTAAAAGTAGCCTCTTAATTGGTTTGCCTGTTTCTGATCTTGTCTTTCTTCCAGTACTCATACTTTAACTAGATCATTAAAACTCCCTACCAAAGGCTTTTAGTAGCTTTGGGTTGCCCTATGGATAAACTTAAAAGTTCTATGAGATTTAGACAATGTGGTTCCTACTTGTTTCTTCAACCCCAGCTTTGGCTCATCTCTCTCTCTCTCTCTTCCTTACTTTGCTCCATCCACACCAGCCTCTCTGTTCCTGAAATACACAAAGTTCTTTTGCCTTTACAGCCCTTGTATACCCTGTTTCCTGAATGTGAAATACTCCTTTCTCCTTCTCATCTCTTCTCCCCTCTCTCTCCTTTCCTTCCCTTCCTCCTTTTCTCTGTCTGTCTGTCTCTCTCCCTCTCTCTCTCTCTCTCTCTCTCTCTCTCTCTCTCTCTCTCTCTCACACACACACACACACACACACACACACAATTTCTTCCTTGCCTAGTTAACTCCTACTCATCCTTTAAGTTTCAGATTAAATTTTAATTTCTCCGGGAATTTTTCTCAGAACCTCTTACCAGATTAGGTTAATTCCTCTTGCTATAAACTCTAATAGCCCTCTATACTTTTACCTAATAGCATGTATGATAATCACATTAAATAATTATTTGTGTAATTATTTATTAAATATATGTTTTCTCCTTCATACTATAATTATTATGATGGTAGGTACTGGGTCTTTTCTGTTCATAATTGTCTCCATGCTACCTAACATAGTGACTACCATTTAGTATGCATTCAATAAGTATCTATTAAATGAATGAATAATAAAAGAATTACAGAAGAAAAAGATTTACTGAATGATTCTATTTGCCTAAGGGTAGATGGTCAAAACAGAGAAAGGTAAGATGTGGCCACCTAGGAAGGGAAAATGTGAGGCAATAAGCCATAGCAAAAGTGTTGTCCACTTGAGTTTTTAAAAATGAGGTCTATACCCTGGCAATTTTTCTCTGCCTTCTACCTTCCAGGCACTGATCTTGACTTTGCTCTGTGTACAAAAGTTTAGAAACCAGCATTTTTTTCTAGTCTTAGCCTCTCTCCAAATTACACTGTATCACAAATTTCTATTGATTTTTCTTTGTAATATCCCTACACTTAAAAAAATATCCCACTGGCACTACCATGTTGTAGAGTACAATTATCTTATCCCTAGTCTTGTACAAACATCTCCTAAAACATCTTCCTGTCCTATATCTATATAGCACTCTGATGCCAGATTAATCTTTGTAAAGCAGTTCTCTGTTCATGCTACCACAGTTCAAAAGTCTCTTTGTTATTCTGTAAAATAAATCGAGGCACTTTCCTTTGTCATTCATAGCCTTAATCCCTAATTTTCTGTTTCTAATGTGAACACTCCATATATTCTCCATACAGTCTCACTCCACAATTTTGTTCATTCCTTTTCTTTATTAGAATATCTTTCTTTTCTACTTTACTTGCTTTTTACTCCAAACTGTATTTCAGGACTACTGTTGACAAGCTTGTTTGAAGTTTGTTCTTACCTACACTCTGACAAGTACCTTATATTATACCACACTTTATATTCTTTATTTTTATTTTTATGTAAAGGAGCTGAAACCCCAGCTAAATTGTGAATCATTGAAAGCTTTATTGTAGTCTCAGCATCCAGCATAGTACCTAGTAATGTAATTGCTCTCTCTTATAACTCACTGTAGTGCCCGCATTTAGAATATATTTAGTACATAATATAGCTTAATGAAGATTTATTGCTGCTGCTGATGGATATTACTTAGAGAAGGAGAGGTGGGCAGGATGAACAGAATGTCTTATGAAATGCCAGGCATGCGGAGTATTGCTAGTAGAGAGGCTAACTGAATTCACTGGCCTTGATGTTGCTAACAGTTTGTTGGTATCAGCTTTAGTTGAATGGTTCTGATGCAAGAGAGCATGAGGGAAGGACATTTCAATAGAAAGAGTGGAATGATCAGATGCTCAGGGCTGCAAATATGTACAAAAGATGGACTAGTTTGTTTGCTAAAAAGGTGAGATTGCTCACTCCATGCGGAGACCATTATCTTGTAGGGAACAAATGAAGCTGCATTTATGTGAAAAAATATCTTGAAAATCTGCATAAAAAGAATTTTTCTGGGGCGCTTGGGTGGCTCAGTCATTAGGCGGGTGCCTTTGGCTCAGGTCATGATCCCAGAGTCCTGGGATCGAGCATCGCCTCAGGCTCCCTCTCTCACTCCCCCTGCTTGTGTTCCCTCTCTGGCTGTGTTTCTCTCTGTCAAATACATAAATAAAATCTTTTGAAAAAAAGAATTTTTCTTCCTATATTAATCTATCTTTTTGAGAAATTAAGAGAATTTTGTCGAGTAGAATTGGATTTGTAGGTATTTAGTAAAATAGGTAAGAAAAATTACCCAAACTGAAGAAAACCTGAACCCATTCCCATACTTTCCTATCACATATTGAATTATGGTTTATTTGCTGGACAGATGAGTGAATGATTTTTGATACTGCCACATCATAAATATTGTTGCTTTACACATCCAAACTGTTACTTTTATAATATGGTTTTTTTTTTCTTCTTTAGTGATCAATATTAAACTGAGAAAGAATAAAAAGGTTAAAATCGATGGTACTCATAACTTACTATAAAAATATCTTCTGTATACTTAAATTTTGGGGATGAAAAGAGAGTCTATAAATTTATTAATTATAAAAGATTATTTTCTACTCAATAGAAGTTTAGCATATCTAAATAATATAGGTTTGTTTCTTAATAGTAAACTAATGTCTTGTTCTGATATTCAGAAGAACATTTGAAAATTTGATATACTCTATTCCTTGGTCATTAATATACTTTTATTTACATACTTACATACTTTTTAGATGTTACCATGTTAATCTGAGAGGCTTGGATATTAAACTATTCACTCTGCAAATAACTTTTAAATAAACTTTTAAGATTGTTTTCTCCTTTTTTATTTCTTTTAAGTTTGTTTGAATTCATTTTGGCTTTGATTCTGCTTTGCTGAAAGCACTCCTAGACCTTTGCTGAAGGACATACTAAGTAATGAAAAAATTGGTTTTGGAAAGTAGGCAAATAGATTACTTTCATTTTGCTTCAGTTTTGTTTAAAGTATGAGTTTGGGGGTTTCCAATGCATTCACATTATCATATTGGTTGCTTTTCCACAGGTATAAATTATCTAAGATAGTTACCTGTAGAAGCATTTACATCATCTTAGTGTGTCTCCATCTTCCCCTGTAGTGACCAAAGTCACCTGTGATGACAAACTCAGATTTGGTATTAGTAGCCCAATTACTCATGCTGTGGCCCTATTCAAGAATATAATCAGGTAGGTCAAAGCAGGGGAGTAAGGTATGTGGGCCCTCCCCAAACTCAGCTTTTTTTTTTTTTTTAATGATCTGGGTGACCTCTCAATCACTTTTCATTTTCGAACAGGAAATGGCGATATTATAATATCATTTGTGTTTAGGTGGTAATATTGTGTCTCCCATATGTGGTCATAAGAAGTTGACAAGTCAATTCCTAAATGGTGGGATGGGACGAAGTGAGGCAATCTTGGGAAAATCTGAGGCTTCCCTGGGAGATGAATTAAGTCTTTCTGCCTAAGACTACTGGAAGACAGAAAAAGTGTATGATTTCACTTTTTGTCACAAGCACACATTGCTAGTTGAGTAAAATCTTTTCTTTGGGTTGATTTTAAGAACTTGGGAAAACACTGGAAATGTGCATTGTATTTCTAGTGGCCTTGCTGATATTACCACAGTCTGCAAAGTTGAATGCATTGAATGCCCTTTTTAAAAGGTCCTAATGGTCCTAGAAAGACAGATCATTGTTTCTGGTTGAAGTTACAGTTTAATAGAATTCTGACAAAAACAATATGCATTTTGGGGCACATGGGTAGCTCAGTGGGTTAAGCTGCTGCCTTCGGCTCAGGTCATGATCTCAGGGTCCTGCGATCAAGCCCATGTCAGGCTCTCTGCTCAGTGAGGAGCTTGCTTCTCTTCTACTCCTTCTGTGCTCTCCCTGTCTTTCTCTCAAATAGATAAAATCTTAAAAAAAAAAAACCAATATGCATTTTAATAAGTTTCATGAAATGGCAACATTTTCAATGTACAAAATAAATAGCAAGAGTGATGGCAGTGTTTGAATCTGGAATATTATGAGAAATTACAGAATGTATAAATTAGATCCTGGGTTTATGTTTACAGTAGTGATGGAGGAGATTTCAAGACCTTTGACCTTTATAGCAAGGTCTCAGGAACATGAGATATACACTATTAAAAAACAAACCAACCCAGGGTTAGGTTATGTAGGAAAGAATGTAAGAAACAGACCATCAAGTACAAGAGAGATGAAATGCATATGGATTATCATGGAACATAGATTTGTGGTCTGAGATAATGCTTCCGATATTCTACTTTTCCTGCTCTAACTTCCACATCTCTACATATGTCTAGATCAGGAGGTTGGCAAACATTTTCTATAAAGGGACAGATGGTAAATATTTTAGGCTTTCCTCAGTATATAGTCTCTGTTATATATTGTCACTGTAGCCACAGACTGCATAATAAAATGGGAGCGGTTGTGTTTCAACATGACTATTTACAAAGCTAGGAGACAAGCCCACTGACTGTCCTTCGCTGACTCCTGATCTAGATTCTTTTTTTTTTTTTTTTTTTTTTTAAAGATTTTATTTATTTGACAGAGAGAAACACAGCCAGAGAGGGAACACAAGCAGGGGGAGAGAGAGAGGGAGAAGCAGGCTTCCCGCCGAGCAGGGAGCCCGATGTGGGACTCGATCCTGGGTCTCCGGGATCATGACCTGAGCCGAAGGCAGTCGCCCAACCAACTGAGCCACCCAGGTGCCCCCTGATCTAGATTCTTACTTATCAAGTCCGATCTTGCCAGGACCATGGCAGTAGCCTCCTTCCTGTCTACAAAAGAAAGGTCTTTATATCTTCATCCATTTGTTCAAGAAATTCTAGAGAACATGTAATACATATCGGGCATTATTTCATACAAGGTAGCTACAGTAGTGAAAAAGACCACTTTCTTTCCTACAGGAGTTTGTCTAAGAAAAAATTGACAAATGAACAAAGAAGCAAGTAAACAAGATAATGGAAATTTATTTTAGGTATTATTAAGGAACTAAATACCATGGCATGAAAGAAAGTAATTGGAGGTCAGAGCTCAACTTTAAATAGGTGGCCAAAGATCACTTTCTGAAGAAGGTGACATTTAAGCGGAAACCTGAATGACAGGGAAAAAAATATTATAAGTATGGGGAAAGAGCATTCTAAGATAGGAAAATAAAAAGTATAAAAGCTTTGAGATGGGAAGATGCTTGATATGTTCTTATAGGAGAAAGGAAGCCTATGTTCCTATAATAGAGGAAAACAGAAGTATAAAGTGAGGTTGGAGATGAAGACAATATCCAGATCGAGAAGGGCCTTAAAGGTCATGGTCACATATGTGGAATGTTTTCTAATTGTAGTGGGAAGCTGCTGAAACATATTATCAGGGAGGTAACATGATCTTATATATACCTTACAAGAATTATTCTGGCTGCTAGATAATGAATGAAAAGGGAAAAGCAAGACTGCACATAAAGAAATTAGAAGTTTCCGGGGGATCCTAGGTGGCTCCATTGATTAAACCTCTGACTCTTGGTTTTGGATCAAGCCATGATCTTAGGGCTGTGAGATTGAGTCCCGCGTTGGGCTTCATGCTCAGCAGGGATTCTGCATGGTTTTTCTCTTCCTTTGCCCTCCCCTCGTGATCTTTCTCTCTCTGTCTCTAAACAAAACAAATAAATCTAAAAAAAATGTTTCTGCAATAGCTCAGATGAGAGAATCTGAGAGTGGTCGTAGTGTAGTCAGAGACAAGAGTTTGGATTTGATATACATTTTGAAATATAACAATAGGGCAAAGTACCACTAATGTATTGCATATGACAGTTAGAGGAAGTGAGGAGTCAAGGATAAGTCCCAATGTTTGAACATCCAGGATGCTGGTGGTGACACATTCTGAGAAAGGGAAGAGAGGAGAGAAACAGATGGGAGGGGAGTGAATCACAAGTTCTGCTTTGGATAAGCGGGGTTTGGAATGTCAATGAGAATTTAAAGAAAAATACATAATAGAAAATAGGATATGTTTGTAGTTCAAGGAGAGTTCTGGACTAAAATTTTAATTTTTGGTGGCGTTAGCACATGGATGGTATTTAAAACACTGGACCAGGCATCTGTTTCTGGCCACATGGAGGAAAGGCCTGGATTTACCCATATACCTTAAACAAACAAAAAATAAGACAAAATATTTTTTAAAATGGTTCTTGTACATTGAGCAACCAGCATTTGAGAGAAGGAAAACAATGAAGTAAATCCTACTACTGATCCAACTTTCTGCCTTAAGAGAATTTCTAGGACTCCGTATAGGAAGAAAGAACACAAATAGAGCATCACAGTTACCCTGAGTTGAGAGAACAGAGTTGAGAATGCAGAGAGATATTTAGAGGGCAACATGCTGGGCAGGCGAGATGTGGATAGGGCAATAATATTGAGTTGAAAAGGATTCCCCTCATATCTTCAGCTGAGTACTGATCAGCACTTCAAGCGAGAAAACTAGCTGAGCCTGAAGAAAGAGTACGATTCTTTGATACTCTCTCCTCCTTCCAGGAGGTAGAGTTTACAGGGGGAAAACTGGTAGATACAATCTTCATCAAGTTAACATTGAGTGTGTGAGTGGTGGGAAGAAAAGAGGGAGAGGGAGAGAATCCCAAGCAGACTCTGTACGGAGTATGCAGCCTGATGCAGGGCTTGATCTCACAGCCCTGAGAATAGGACCTGGGCCAAAATCAAGAGTCGGATGTTCAATCAACCAAGCCACCTAGGTATCCCTATCTCCCCTGATATAACGTGAGGAAAAGCACACCTCTCCTTTGTGGAATTATTTCCAAAAATCTAAAATGCCAGTGTAATTAGGAGAAAACATCAGACCAACACAAAGTGAGGGGGATTCTACAAAGTTTATGACCAATGTTCTTCAGAAGTGTCAAGGTCATAAAAATAAAGGAAATATTAAGGAGGAAAGGTCATTGGATGGGACTAGAGATATAACAACTAAGTCCAATGTGGTATCTTAGAATAAAAGAATGGACATTAGTGAGAGCTGAGTAAATCCAAAGTATATTTGTAGTTGAGTTATTAATAGTAGTGTAGGGATGTTAAATTCTTACTTTTAATAATTATACCATGGTTATGTGAGATATTAACATTGAGAAGCTCAATAAAGGGTATAAGAGAATTCTATCATCTTTGCTACCCGTCTCTTCTACCATCTTCTACCATCTCTTCTGTAAGTCAAAAATTATTTTGCCATATTTTTTTAAAATTTTATTTATTTAACAGAGAAAGTAGGCAGAGAGAGTGGGGGAAACAGGATCGCCGCTGAGCAGAGAGCCCAAGGTGGGCCCCGATCCCAGGACCCTGAGATCATGATCTGAAGGCAGAGGTTTTAACCCACTGAGCCACCCAGGCGCCCCATAATTTTTTTAAAAGAGCAAAATTAAGAGTCAGGAAACAATAAAGCAGAACACTGACACAACACTGGTTGGAGGCCCTCTAAGTAACCACATACAAGAAAACCCCAATGAAATTCACTCAGTCCTTTAATATAAATGTATTGAGGAACTATAACAGGCAAGCACTATGCTATGACTAGGCTTATAGAGTCAAATGAAAGATATGTGTTCAAAGATATGTTATCAAAGAGAATTATGAGTTTTATAACTATGGGTAGAGAAAGACTGAGAAAGTTAGAGTTTGCAAGAATGAAATTAAGTTGAGGACTCAGTCATTGACTCATCTTCAAAGTCTGTCTTCAAAGTTGATGTGCAGTGGGAAAAGCAAGATTTCATAGAAAAGTAACAGAATGGTACAAATGAAATGCTTCTAATTTCTAATGTTTGTACAATAATCTTTTTTTTAAACTGGTCATTTATGATCATACGTATTGTGGGCTTTTTCGTTGCCTGAGTGATTTTCGGTTTGATAAGAATCAGGAGAATAGGTATTAGGGAAAACTTGCCAAAGCTTCCCAGGTATGTGCTGAATGTTCTTGATATATTGATCAGTATTAATGTGGAGAAATCAATACCTGGGTTTATTCTGTAGCACTTTCAATATTCCTATTCTGTGTCTCCTATTAAGGAACATATTCAATACAACTACTTTTCTATCTTTTCTCCATTCCTTTGTGGATGGTAATATTTAAAGGGATTATTAAATATATTAAAATAAGTAGACTGAATTTTGAATGAGTGAAGAAAAGGTATTTACAAGATTTGTATGCTCCTGGAGTCCTCTGGGATTTTTTGCTGGCAGCAGAGCCTGTAAATATTTAATGTTTTCCAGAAATTATCCTCAGAGGCTCAATCCATTAACTCAAGTGCATGCTACAAAAACAGATTTGTATACTATCGACAGTACATGAACAGAGGAAGGAAAGAAAATGAAATGGTTTTTCTGTCAAGTACCATGATTTAGAAATTTCTGGGTTCTAGGGATTTAGCTCAGTGGTTGGCAATATTGGAATTTCTACATTCAATTTTGTTGAAATCAGTGAATGAATGAACGAATGAATGACTATATCAACCAGGGTCTCATTTAAAGAGCTTAAAGCATCACAACCTTTTCTTTGTCTCTGGCAATATCCTTGGGAAAATCGTTAAAATCCCTAGTACTATTCAACTATTTCAGAAATGTTTCCTATACACCGGTAGATGGCAGTGCCTCTTCGTGTCTCTTTCTTTAGCAGGGGGCGACGGGGCTGGAAGGAAGCAAGGGATTGAAAAAGAAACGATGGAAATAGAAGCAGATAAAGATAGATATTTAAATCCAGCACATTGTGTTTAATTTTTATGAATGGATTTTTAAAAGTGTACTGTTAAGAAGCAAGGAAAATTAAAATATGCCTTAAGTTAATTGGAAATCAGACATCAAACAACTGACTTTGTGCTAGCTCATCGAATTCTACATCCATGTGTTACATTTTGATTAAATGACAACTGTATTTCTTTCTGAAAATAATCTCATCAATATCCATGTGGAATATGCAGTTTTCCATGTAAATGTCAGCCAGTTTCTTGTCATGCTGAGTACCCAGGTGAAGCAGGCTTCCATTTTTAAGGATTTTGGGCTGTACTTAATGTTATCAGCTTGGTTACTTTGGAGAGTGCTTTGGGAAAGCCTCAAACTATTTTTATCTTCAAAATGTCTAAAATTTGTTGAGCAGCTCAGGATGCTACAGACATCCGGACAAATGCCTGCTCTAGCACTGAAGCCTAATATGGAAAACTGCCCCAACAGGAGCTCGTTATACATTTCCACAGAGATTCCCAATGTGTGAAACACATTGATGCATTTAAATTGCATCTCTGCTACAGTATTTGCTAGGGAGCAAGCTGAGATCACCACTTTCATTTCCTTTAGAAAGTATCTTTATTTGAAACCTAAATCATGGGTTCTAGAATAATTTCCTCAACCTCTTCCCCTTATTACATTCATCATTCCTCCATCTACTTCAGCCCTCTCACCCTGACCTTACTGCAATGGAAAAAAAAATGACTAACGCCTGGGGAACAATTCCGAATTTCAAATGCTGGGTCCAGTATCCACTTGATATTTTTGTATCCTCCTATTTACTCTGTTCTACAATTTGGAAGAAAGGTTACTATGGTATTAACAATAGCCTTAAATGAGTTTTAATTCATAACCACTATTAATTGGAGAACACAGGTCATGGTAAAAATACATTTTTCTTGAAAAGGGGTATCTTCTCAAATATTTCTCATATGAGTTCTTTGAGAAATAAACTGAATATAAACTATATGGAGAGTTTGGTTTTATATTCGAAAATTGTACTCAGATCTATGTTTGTGTTTAGTTGCTTTACTTAGGGGATATATAAAACCAATTTTCTAGCTATAGTAGAACTAGGAAATGACAGGACTGATGCAAACAAGTTGCAGTAAGACAGAAAGACACTCCTTGTTCACAATGAATGTATGCGTTTTTCCTTGACCGATCTAGAAATAATAGCCAGAAGACAAACAAGTCAACGACTGCAGATATATATCTAATATCCATATCTATTATAATTTTTGATGTTTGTGTGTGTTTCCCCATTAGGCTTTGAAATGGTTGAGGGGAAGAAACATTTACATTAATTTATTCATATAATCATGCTTTTGTCAATCACTAATTGCATACTTAACATGTGACAGATTGGGGATAAAAATGACAAATAAGATATAACTGCCATCTTTAAGAAGCTTACAGTATGCGAACGTAAAACAAACACATAAAAAATAGGATTACTAATTTCAGGTGCTATGACAGAAGCGTGTGTTGACTATAGTAGACTCACCAAAGACAGAGCCTTTCTGTCTGTGGGATGTAAGGTAGAGGGATGGAAAACGTCATTAGAGAGTAAATCTCAAAATATTCTGAAGGATGTGTAGCTTATCAGATTGACAAATTGTGATGTAAAATATCTACATAGTTGGACCACTGTAGAAAAGGGCATAGGGCTGTTTATTTGAAAAGAGGAAATTTATGGGGCAGTACACAAGATAGGGCTGTAACTGTAGGTAGGGATATGGTCAGGAAAGCTTCTAATGTCACATCCAGGAACTTGAACTTTATTATGTGGGTACTTGGAGTCAGGAATGAGTTTTAGGCAGGGATGTGACAAATCCTGTTTCCTTTTCTTTTCTTTCCTTTTTTTTTGGTGGTGAGACAAGAAAGGAATTTATTCCTGGCCAACACCAGGAAGACAGCAGACTAGTACCTCAAGACTGCTTCCAAAATGGTGAAAATACCTCCAGGTTTATATAAAGAAAATGTGGGACAAAGGTCAGTGGGTACATGCAGGCAGGCAAGTTCATTCTGGATAGACTCGGGTAGAAATTTGGCAACAAAGAGATAATTTGGGATGTTTTGCAATAGTTTAGGTAAGAAACAGAGGATGAAATAAATCTAGGAGGATAAGTAACAAGATCAGTTTTAGATAGATTTAGACTGGGGTACATACTGAGCTTCCAAGAGATAAATGGGCATCAAGGGAAAGCTCTGGGTTAGAACTGTGGCCTCGGGATCTATCAGTATCTAACTGATAGCCATGTATACAGATGAGATCATCTAGTGATAGAAGAGAAGAGAAGAGAAGGGAAGAGAGGACACAACATTGGGAAATACAACATTTAAGGTATAAATAGGTAAAAAGGAACTCTAAGATGAAAAATATAAAAAGTTAGGAACAGAAGATAGAATGGATTTATGGAAGTGAAGGCAAAAGTAAAGAGTCAACACAACAAAAGCAGCAGAGGTAAAATAGGGTGAAAATTGACAGGAGGCTATTGAGTTTGGCAATTAGAAAGTAGTGAGGGTCTTCTACAGAGTGCTTTCTATGGAGTATGGCCGAAGACTGAAGAAGGAATGGAAGTTAAGGAGGAGGAGAAGATAAATATGTAGCTTTTTCTTTTAAAAAAACTTTGCTATAAAGAGAAGAAAGAGGCACTACCAAAATTTAGCATAGGACCTGGTGCAGAGTGGGTGTTAAGGTCTATCTTTGGAATTGAACTTACCAAATACCCTTGGTTACCATCACAATATTATTTGCAGACATAGTGCCCCATGTAACACCCAGAAACATTCATGTTCTAAAATTGGAGGTCATTCTTTCAGAACACACAACTGTATAATCAGGTGGAACAACCAATGTGTAGTTTGGTCAAAGAGTAAAGCTCATGCCCTTGTAAGGGGAAGCAGAGTGGAGTCTATAGCTCTGCCTTGAAGACTTCTCCTTGAGTTCACCTCATGGGTGAGGTTTTGCTTTGCCTGGCATAGCTTTGTACTGTACTTTGGGAGCAGATTTCCCATGGATTATCTAAATGCAGCATGAATAACACTGTGGAGACTAGAAGAAGAGGGCTAATAAATAACTCATCAACCATGAGAGCTGGAAGAACCCAGGGATCGTCTGACAACAAGTTTTTCAAAACTTTTTGTTTTATTAATGGGATTTCCTTTTGCCAAATAAGTTTGCATGTTTAACCCTAATATACAACACTGATAAAAGTGAGATTTAACTAGTAGAAATTTATCTTACAAATTTAAATTAAAAATAGCTATATTTTTGGAGCACCTAGATGGCTCCCACTGGGTTTCACACTCTTGATTTCGGCTCAGGTCATAACCTCAGGGTCATGAGAATGAGTCCCATGATGGGTTCTGTACTCAGCAGGGAGTCTTCTTGAGATTCTCCTTCTTCCTCTGGCCCCTCCCCCAGCCCTCCTCCTCATGTGCACCTGTGCACACATTCTCTCCCCCCTCTCTCAAATAAATCATCTTTTTTTAAAAAAAGATTTTATTTACTAAAAAAAAAAAAAGATTTTATTTACTTATTTGACAGAGAGAAACACAGCTAAAGAGGGACACAAGCAGGGGGAATGAGAGAGGGAGAAGCAGGCTTCCTGCCTAGCAGGGAGCCCAATGAAGGGCTTGATCCTGGGACTCTGGGATCATGACCTGAGCTGAACCACCCAGGCACCCCTAAATCAATTTTTTAAAAAATAGCTATATTTTTGGGGTGACTGGGTGGCTCAGTAGTTAAGCCTCTGCCTTCAGCTCAGGTCATGATCCTGGAGTGCCAGGATCCAGCCCTACATTGGGCTGTCTGCTCTGCAGGAAGCCAGCTTCTCCCTCTCTCATTCCTGCTGCTTGTGTTCCCTCGCTGGCTGTGTTTCTCTCTGTCAAATAAATAAAATCTTAAAAAAAAAAAAAAAGCTATATTTTTGAACTTAAGACAATGAGTCTGTTTTGGTGAATACAAATCTCTAAAAATCTGAACGTGGTAGTTGCAATTAGCCACAATATTCAATTTTATTTCTGTATTTTGCTTTGATTGTACTTTCCAGAAAAAATCCTCAATCACACAGGTAAGTTATTGTATGTGGTAACTACTTTTTAAAGCAGATAATTTCGGAGCCTTAGGATTACTCATCAAATAAACTATCTACATGGGCAGGGACGCTTAACATGAGTCTATTCATGCATGGAATATAATTAAGACCATTATGAAGTTCCTGCTACATGTATTACAATGTATCAACTCCTTTGAGGTTTAACTTTAATTTAATAAAGGTGGACCTCTCATAAATCTTTTATTGAGTGATTACTGAGCAATGGTGTACAGATAGAGAGATGAATAAAGACACAGCCTTTGCCCTTGATAAATTTGCAGTGAAGAGGGAAAATAAGATTTGTAAAAATGAGAGCAACAAGATATACCAAAGATGGACTGAAAGAAGCATGCATAGGCTATAGCGGAGAAACAAAAGAAGGAGAGAGCTACTCTGTGAGGTTAGGGAGCTGTGTTCTATGGAGCTCCCAGGAGGAGGTGACTTGCTCCGTTGTCAAAGATGTGTCGGGGGACACCTGG
Organism: Spilogale gracilis; assembly: GCA_004023965.1. NCBI lineage: Eukaryota > Metazoa > Chordata > Mammalia > Carnivora > Mephitidae > Spilogale > Spilogale gracilis. Next base: position 17,523 of record PITA01021936.1, on the reverse strand, counting down.
GTGGCTCAGCTGGTTAAGCGTCTGCCTTGGACTCAGTCATGATCCCAGGGTCCTGGGATCAAGTCCCACATCAGGCTCCCTGCTTAGCGGGGAGCCTGCTTCTCCCTTTGTCTGTCACTCCCCCTGCTTGGGCTCTCTCTCTCTCTTTCTCTCCAACAACAACAACAACAACAACAACAACAACAGCAATAACAACAACAACAACAACAACAGCATAGGACTTCACCAGGTTGGCAAAGCTGGAGAGAAAACTAGTACCTGATAAATGATATTTTGTCTAAATGATTGCAAAGATCGCCCACCATTATGTAACAATTGCTAGTATTCTTGTCAGAGATATGAAAAGCGAGTCATCAAACAATGCTTATACATTAAGAATATAATCATAGTGTGACATTATCATGCATTTACTTGTACAAGTTAGCACACCATGACGAAAACATGGAGCAAGCAGAAATGCCCACGGATTCCCTTGGGTTTAATTGTACATGGTGTCTGAGTGCTTTAGCAGTGTTCTCTCTGTTCATGGACAGATGTGTACAGGCTGGGATTTAAATAAAAGGCAATCTTACAGCATAAGCTTTATAGCAAATGACGTATTTATAAAAAATCAGGCGTACGTAAACAGAAAGGCAAGCTAAACATCACTTTCGAGTTTCATACGAAGAACACATTAATATACCAGAGCTCAGCAATAGGTAAAACTTTGGCTTCTAACGCATTTTTAAGGATCACTTTTTCATTTCTAGCTTATTTGAAGTACTTCAAAGCATCTTAAAAGAGATTTGAAGAGATATTTGCCTACCCACGTGTATAGCAGTGTTATTCATGATAGTCAAAAGGTGGAATCAACCCAAATGCCCATCAGTAGATGAATGGATAAACAAAATGTAGAATTTACACACAATGGAGCATTATTCACCCTGAAAAGGATGGAAATTCTGACACATACCACAACAAGGATGAACCCTGAGGACTTTATTCTAAGTGAAAAAAGCCAGTCACAAAAGGACAGACAATGCATGGTTCCACTTCTCTGAGGGATTAGAGAAGGACTCTCACAAAAACAGAAAGAAACCCTTTGGTTGCCACGGGTGGAGGGAGGGGAAAGTGGGGGTTGTTTAATGGGTAGAAAAAGTCCTGGACATTGATTACAGAACAATAGGTATTTACTTAATATTACTGCACTGTGCACTTAAAATGGTTCAAATGGTAAATTTAATGATCTGTGTATTTTACCACAACTATATATAGACATAATGAGAATAAAAGACTTATGGAATCCTTGCAGCCACTGGGGAACAGGATGTAAATGCTATAGAGTTATCCTATCAGCTTCGAGGTGGAGCTTTCATTCAGCTGACCTGAATTAAATTTAGCACCTGACCACATGGTCCACACGTGTCTAGCGTGCTGGCGATAGAGCAGGTCTAGGAATTTTTCCACCTGACTTTAAGTTCAGAGTTCTTGCCACAATAAAATACTTCCTTCACATCTCACTTTGTCCTCAGGAAAGTCTATTTCTATTACAAACACTCTTACAAATACAGGGCATTAGGACCTATTATATCTGTGTTGATCTTTGCTTGGTTCTGGCAGATGGAAAAAATACCCTGTTTGAGCCTTCATTTTGAAAAGAAAGGTGGGTACCGAGGGCACGGATTGCATGGAGCAGTGGGTGTGGGGCACGGGCAATGAATCGTGGAACACTGAAAAAATAAATTTAAAGTAAAAAAAAAAAAAGAAAAGAAAGTTAGAAAAATGCAGACTCCGAAGAGATATTTAGATTTAAAAGGTGCATTCATTCATTCCCCTATCAATAACTGAAATAAATAAGAGTTTCTGTTAAACTTGAATGTCTTGTTTTCTTTGTCTTTACTTTTTGTGGTTTGGGCACTGGTCTCTTTTAGGTTAAATCGTGGACATGAACTTCTATTACAAAAGGAATGAACAAAAAATGAATTTTATATGGGGCCTGACTTAATTATTGTACAAGAGGTTTTATGGCATTTCAGAAATGCGTGGCACCATTTTCTACAATACTGCGCCTTGTAAAACTAAATGGCAGAAAATTAAAAACAGATTGAGAACATGTTTAAACTTAAGAAAAAAACCCCTTAAACTTCAACGCGTTTAACCAAATATAGATTAACTCTGGGAAAACCTATAACCACTGCAATTTGCTTAAGTTGTGTTCACATGCCATGATACAACCTGAACAAAGTTTGCAATTAGGCAGGTAGTAAATGTAACAGCATTCCTTAAAAATCAATTGTACATGTCCTGGTATAATAGTATGTACTTCATCCATTTCATAGTTATAGTAACAATTATATTGGGCTATATAAAGACATGCAAGGTTTTTTTCTTAATAGTAATTAAACCCATTATTCAGCACCTGTTAAATGTATTGCAATGTATGAAGTGCTTTGAGCCTTACAGCTAACCTAATAAAACCTTGTCCTCAAATGGTTAATGGAAAGACTAGGCATCATTAGCAAATACTCTGTGATAACTTTGTGAACAATCCTCTCACCGCCTCTCCTTCTTTCACTTTATCTTCTGCATTTTTTTGTTGCTTCTCCCATTCTCCCGTTTGGGGTATTGTACTTGATTACTTATTGCCTGCCCGTCCCTCCTTTCATTTCCTACTCCTGTACTAACTAGATAGTCTTTCCTGGATTTACAAAGGTTCTCTTTGTTCTCTCCGAGTGAGTGTATGAGACAATGAAGTGTGAAGAAGCTAAGGGAGAGAAGAGAGACGCGTGGTAGATAATTTTGTAACATGGCTGAGAAGATTGAGGCTTTTTTTGTTTTTGTTTTTCTTTTTTGAGGTTTTGAAGGTAACTGCAGTTTAAATATTGGGAATTGAATAGAACACTGGGAATAGATGTTCAAGAAATAAATTTAAAAAGAAGAATTAAAAAGAAGATACTTATTTTAGCCTAGAAAATGCAATGAAGAAATAGGAAAACAATACTTCTACCAAATGTGAAGAGAAAAGCTCAATGCGTGGTTTTCTAGAAAAATTACTTTCAGTAAGACACAAATTTGAGAAATACATTTTTTAGTACATCTGATTCTAAGATTACTGTACATAGCATATATTTCCTCAAAATCAAACATCGATTTATTTTTAGAATGCAAGTTTCCTGACAGTATGATAAATCTCCATTTGCCGTAGGGTGATTAAGGCTAAGGTATTTTAATTAATGGAAAGTTTGTGTTAACGAAGGCTTGCCAAAGAGCTCATATTTTTCACTGGATCCTAATGTTTTGAAACTTGCAACAAATAATTTATAAATAAATAACCATTTATTAAATGCCTCCCTTAGAAGCCTTCAAAACCTTGAAAATATAGAATTAGCATTCTTCGGGCATCTGTTTGATGCTCTATCATTCTTCAAAAGTAGACCAAATTTAATTAGAAAATCATTAATACATTTTTAAAGAGAGCTGCTCTACTGGTAATTATTATAGTGACTTTACAACACACTCCTTATTCATAATTAGGCAGTACATTCATAAGACACCATGTACATTCAGCTCTGAATATCTTGAATGCACGGACTTACGCTGTTCCTCCTTGAGTCGCCAGCTGCTTTTTGCACAGAGTAAACTAAATATTTTCAAAAACAGAATTTATGACTTTAGGCTTTTCTTTCCAACATAGGAAGGCCTAAATTCCTAAAAGTCTACCTACCTGTGGCATTTTCTCAGTGTGAGGCTGTGTCCAAACAGAGTCAGGAAATAGTTGCTCTAAGGAAGATTTTAGAAACAAAACAAAATAGTCCTTATTTTGCCTGAAACTGCTGAAATTTGAAATTTCTGGTTCTCAGCCTCAGAAATACTTAGTTGAGGACAATTTGGATAAAATATAGGCAGCTTTTATTAGTTAAAGATCAGAAATTACAGGCTTTAATTTTACTGACCTTAGTTATAAAAAAAAAGTGTATTAGAATTGGATAACAGACCTAGTGAAGAAAATAATTCTGACTTTATTTTCTTCTTATAACGTAAGTACTGAAGTGATATGAAATTGCCCTTCTAAGCAACATAAAGGAAAGACAACAAGAACACAATTATATTTCCATGATTATAATAGTTTTACAATTAAGAGTTGTGTTGGAATGCAGCCCAATGTGAATGGGTTAGAGTGAAAATCTATACATATTCCACTCTTATCATGATTATATGAGCTTCTCTCTTTACATTTGCTGCAAAGGAGAGAATAGCCCAAGATAGTCAGCTATTTAACTATGAACTTTTTGGCTGGTTAATCTCCCAGAAGCATAATATTTACATATGCAGTTTGTGATAACCAGTAAACATAAAGTACGTTTGTTATAGGTTATTGTGTTTGTTTGCTTAGCTAATATCTCTTTTTCACAGAAAATTGAATTTAGTTACGTAAGCAGTAAATGAGTTTATTAGCCTTGGGAAATTAACTTACTGCTCTATAAATGAACTCCACCATCGTGTAATCAATTCAATACCATGTGTGGGTTCTCTGGTTTAACAGAACATTTTGACTATCTCTCTTCTCAAGCCGCCAAAAGTTAGTGTGGCCTTGGACAGATTTAATTCAATATAATGTAAAGCCTGGAACCTTGTATGACGAGCCTTAAACTATAAGAGTCTCAGTTAGAAAAGATAAAATTTGGGAGTAGTAATAACCTAAGAGTAAAAAAAAATCATGAAGACAATGGATAATGTAACATTGACTTCTTTACTTGAATAACTCAATCTTGAAAGAATAAACTTGAGACAAATGAGAGTACATAAGTAAATTCTAAGATGTTAAAGGCTTAAGCATGAATTAGGTTAAAAACATTTTAGTTTAATGAAGGATAAAGTCAAGATCAAGGTACGGAAATATAACTAAACTTTTTTTTCCATTTTTTTTATTAAATTTTTTTTTCAGTGTTCCAAGATTCATTACCCATTCCCCACACCCAATGCTCCATGCAATACGTGCCCTCAGTACCCACCACCAGGCTCTCCCATCCCTTTACCCCCTTCCCTCCAAGTCCCTCAGTTTGTTTCTGTGTCCAAAGTCTCTCTTGTTTTGTTTTTCTCCCTGAAATACCCTACTTCCCATTTACTTTCCTTCTCCTACTGTCCTCTATATTACCCCTTATGCACCATGAGTTAGTGAAACCATGTGATAATTGACTTTCTCTACCTGGCTTATTTCACTCAGCATAATCTCTTCTAATCCAGTCCATGTTGCTACAAAAGTTGGATATTCATCCTTTCTGATGGAGGCATAGTATTCCATTGTATATATGTAACACATCTTCTTTATCCTTCATCTGTTGATGGGCACCTTGGCTCTTTCCACAGTGTGACTATTGTGGCCATTGCTGCTATGAACATTGGGGCACATATGGCTCTTCTTTTCACTTCATCTGTATCTTTGGGGTAAATGCCCAGTAGTGCAATTGCAGGGTCATAGGGTAGCTCTATTTTTAATTTTTTAAGGAATCGCCACACTGTTTTCCAAAGTGGCTGCACAACTTGCATTCCCACCAACAGTGTAAGAGGGTTCCCCTTTCTCCGCAGCCTCTCCAACACTTGTTGTTTCCTGACTTGTTAATTTTGGCCATTCTGACTGGTGTAAGGTGGTATCTCAGTGTGGTTTTGATTTGAATTTCCCTGATAGCTAGTGACGCTGAACATTTTTTCATGTGTCTGTTAGCCGTTTGTGTATCTTCTATGGAGAAGTGCCTCTTCATGTATAACTAAACTTTTGAATTTATATTAAGGGAAATGATTCTGCTTCTTTATCAAAACACCTTTAGAGGCTACCATCAAAGAAGTATTATTGGAGTAGGTAAAATGATTTATTCTGGCTAGTATTAGAAACCTGTATCTCTAAGTGACTTATTAAATTTTTGTACTTAGGTAATGATATTTGCATTTAAAGAAATTCTAATTTCTACTATCAAACACATTGTGCAGAATCTCTCTTTCCCGTCTCAGGCAATTCCATAACTTTCTGGTCACTTTTGGTTTAAAAAAAAAAAGTCCAGTCCAATACAGTACAATGTAAATGAATGGAACATTTTAAGCTCGTATTCTTCCCTTTGCATAATAATGGCCAACCTTCAGCCTGTGGGTCTCAGTGTGAAGAAGAACATATCAGCTCTTTCATTCCTCTCATGTCTTCTTCTAGAATCAGGGACAGGGAAGTGGGCAGAAGTCGTTTTACTTAATTAGTGCTCTTATAATCCCCTTGGCTTCCAGTGAACTGGGTATGGGCAACATCTAAATGGTGGCTCTCATGTGGAACTTGTGCAAGATCACTGGGGATTTGGGGGAAGGTGTTCCCACTGAACGTTTCATAATGTGGAACCACTCCTTTCACACCTTCTTTCTCTATCCTTTGCAGACCTATGGATATATTGTGAAAAAAGAATACATTCTATTTATGTGAATATTATTATAACTATTATTTATTTCAATGATTGAAAAAATCATAGTTCATCTCTTTTTCTCACAGACATACAAGAGCCAAAAGAATGTGTGTACATCTATGGGAAAAAGAGATTCGATTTATACATCGTTCATGCCTGAAACAATTTTTGTTAATATGTATTTTATATTGCTCAGCATAAAAATAACTTTCCTCCTCCCTCAAAAATAACCTTCTTCTGAGGAGACTAAACTAAGACTATTTCTTCCAGTTAAAGACAAATCCTTTACTTTAAAAAAATAAAACATGATAGCTTATTAAAAATTCAGTTCGTTAAATCTGATCGAAGATTCAGTCCAAAGACATTTTGAAAAACTAGGACTGTAATTTGCATGGTATAGTTTTTTTTATTACGTATTTATTTTATGCAGCTGCCTTTCAATTTTGTGACATAGTTAAGCAACTGTTGATAGGTCTGTTGAATTTAATAAGACTGCCTTTCTTACTTAAATGATCTATTTCCGTTGAACTGCCAGTTAAAGATGATCTCACACTTGCTGACATATCATTAGTGATGGGCTGTTAAAGGAATGTTGCTATTTCCTTATGTTGTTTATTTTGCTTCTTCACATATCATACTGACCTTATTTATTTTGTCCTTTGCACACTTTTTGTTTTTTTGAGAAGGACACAGAATAATGTTCACAGTGGACAATGGGGAAAAGTCCAAATAGGAGTTAGCTGCTTTACAACTATCAGAGTTTCTTTCTTAAAAGTATAAAAATTAAAATTAAAAAAAATCTCCCTTTTTTGGCTCCACATTTTCACTTATTCTTGGCCACTATTTATTTTGTCTTTGAGCTACTATACTTATAAAATACTCTTAAAATTTTATCTAATATTTTATTGTTATAACAATTGTTATAATACATCCTCCAACTGAATATTTTTCAAGGTTTTAATCAACTTAGTGACATCTTGAAATCATTTAATTAACTCATCCATCCTTCTAGTCCACATTTTTTTCTCAATACCTGTCATGTGCCAGCACGGAATTAGATCCTGGAGATGTGCCCGTAAAGTAGGAACAAGTCTGCCCTCATGGAGCTTCCAGTGGATTGTGGAGATAGGAAAAGAAAAAAAAAAAACAGCTACGGAATGCATAAAGTAGAACATTAAACATTGTGATGAGTCTCTAAAGAGAATAAGCACAGGGCTCTTACAGCACTTACTCATTATAAAATTGTCTGATAAACTCACCAATCATTTGATGACAAGTATACACTATCTACATACGTACATTCTCACTCCCCTAATAAATCACAATAGTGTACTTAAACTTTGAAAAACATTCAAATAGAGCTTTTCAATGATGACAGCTGCATCACTTAAAAAGTATGCCCAAAACGTCAGTATCACCTGGGTCTTGTTAGAAATAAGACACATGAAAAAATGCTCAGCATCCCTGAGCATCAGGGAAATACAAATCAAAGCCACAGTGAGATGCCACCTCACACCAGTCGGAATGGCTAAAATGAACAAATCAGGAAACAACAGATGTTGGTGAGGATGTGGGGAAAGGGGAACCCTCCTACACTGCTGGTGGGAATGCAAGCTCGTGCAGCCACTCTGGAAAACAGTCTGGAGACTCCTCAAAAAGTTAAAAATAGAACTACCGTATATTCCAGGAATCACACTACTAGGTCTTTACCCTAAAGACACAAATGTGGCGACCCTAAGGGGCACGTGCACCCTGACGTTTACAGCAGCAATGCCCACAACAGCCAAACCCAGGGGGGCTGGGATATGGGAAAAATAAAAAAAATTATTCATATTTATTAAAATTAAAAAAATTACACATTTTCAGGTTCCACCTCAGATCTCTGGGCTGGTGCTCAGAAATCCGGGTTTTAACAAGTCCTCCAGGGGACTCTGAGGCACATGCATGCTAACATTTGAGAACTACTAATTTAAACTATTTCTGGAAAGTCTTTTTTTTTTTAATTTAATTTTGATCAAAGGCAGGGCAGATTTTTTTTTTTTAAGATTTTATTTATTTACTGGACAGAGAAAAACACAGCCAGAGAGGGAACACAAGCAGGGGGAGTGAGAAAGGGAGAAGCAGGCCTCCCCCCGAGCAGGGAGCCTGATGTGGGGCTCGATCCTGGGTCTCCAGGATCATGACCTGAGCCGAAGGAAGTTACTTAACCAACTGAGCCACCCCTTTCCAGGTGCCCCTGGAAAGTCTTCTTAAACCCTCCACAGATGAGTCTATGGTTATAGGCTTCCTATGTATCTCTCTCCCTTCCTTCCTTCCTTCCTTCCTTCCTTCCTTCCTTCCTTCCTTTCTTTCTTTCTTTCTTTCTTTCTTTTA
>PITA01021935.1:0-31520 GCA_004023965.1 Spilogale gracilis | reverse complement strand
GTACAGCAAAGGAAACAGCCAACAAAACAAAGAGGCAACCCACAGAATGCAAGAAGATATTTGCAAATGACACTACAGACAAAGGGCTGGTATCCAAGATCTATAAGTAACTACTCAAACTCAACATCCAAAAAGAAGATGAACACATCAAAAAATGGGCAAGAGACATGAAGAGGCACTTCTCCATAGAAGGTATACAAATGGCTAACAGACACATGAAAAAATGATCATCATCACTAGCTATCAGGGAAATTCAAATCAAAACCACATTGAGATACCACCTTACACCAGTCAGAATGGCCAAAATTAATGTCAGGAAACAACAACTGTTGGAGAGGCTGTGGAGAAAGGGGAACTCTCTTACACTGTTGGTGGGAATGCAAGCTGGTGCATCAGCTTTGGAAAACAGTGTGGAAATTCCTTTAAAAAATAAAAATAGAGCTACCCTATGACCCTGAAATTGCACTACTGGGCATTTAGCCCAAAGATACAGAAGTAGTGAAAAGAAGGGCCATATGTGCCCCAATATTCATTGCAGCATGGCCACAATTGTCAAACTATGGAAAGAGCCAAAGTGTCCATCAACAGATGAATGGATAAAGAAGATGTGGTACGTGTATACAATGGAATACTATGTCTCCATCAGAAAGGCTCAATATCCAACTTTTGTAGCAACATGGAATGGATTGGAAGAGATTATGCTGAGTGAAATAAGCCAAGTAGAGAAAGTCAAGTATCACATGGTTTCACTTATGTGAGGTGTATAAGGTGTAATACAGAAGACAGTCAGAGAAGGAAAGTAAATGGGAAGTAGGGTAATTCAGGGAGAGAAATGAAACAACAGAGACTTTGGACACAGAAACAAACTGAGGGACTTGGAGGGAAGGGGGTGGGGAGATGAGAGAGCCTGGTGGTACTGAGGGCATCTATTGCGTGGAGCACTGGGTGATTCATATCCAATGAATCTTGGAACATTGAGAAAAAAAAATTTAAAGTAACAATAAAAATTTAAAAAAGAGAGAAAAATTAAAAAAAGAGAGAAATAAAATCATGAAAACAGAGAAAGGGAATATGGGATTTTTGAAAACTATACAATCAAAATGGGAAGTAAGATTCACTGAACATACATACACAGTGCTGAGTGAAACTCATCGTATTAAAGACTTACTATGTGCCACATAATATGCTAAGAACATCCAATGCTTACTTATTCACTTAAAACCCCTTGAAATATGAATGACAACTGTCTTTCAGAAAATTTAGGTGACTTTTCAAGTACCCATAGATGGCAAGGAGTAAAAACAAGATACAAGGTATGAGCTAATGCTGTGTCTCTTGAGTTTATGCTTTTACTGCTATACCCTGCTGTCCTTCAGTGAAAGATTCCTCATGTCTAGGAGAACCCAAGCCCATTTGATCTTTTTGCCATTTTTAGTTTCAATTACTGAGCTCCAACTTGGGCCAGACCCAGTGGCCTCCAGAGACCCAGTGATGAATTTGACTGCACTGTCAGTAACCTTCTCAGAGCTCATATCTAGCAGCTTCCCTTAGATAGAGGTCCAACTCCAAGATCCTCTGCATAACTTCAAAGCAGCAGTAACAGGGTGAGGGTAGTGAAATAACTTAAGCTAATGTAATCTATGATCTGAGCAGACTCTTCAGTGAGAAACAGACCAGGACTTGGGAGTTATATACAATCTAACTGAGATTATTTTCAGATTTACTTATGCTGAACATACAAGTGGTAATATATATATGTTATATATCTACATAATGGATTACCTTATAATGAACATTATAATAATGTACAATATATATGTTTAAATGATAAAATGAGCTTTAGTACTTTTAAATCCTTTCTAGGATAAAAATAAGTTATTTAGAGAGAAATTTAAATAAAAAACAGCTTTTACAATAGGAAAAGCAAATGTTGACTGTTCATTTAAATATGCAACAATATGGAGATATGATTAAATGTAGAAGAAATGCTTTAATGCATTACTTAGATCAAGACTGTGTGTGTGCACGTGCTCTTGTGTGTGTTGTTTTTTGTGTATTGAAGTAGCAAATAGTATTTGTGATTAGGGTGACAAAGAAGCACTGCATCATCTTTTAATTTTTGCTTACTTAAAAAGAAGTATTTTTTGTTTGAATACAAATCCTTTAAATTCACCTCTCATTTTCTTAAGTCTGTTTTCATTTACTCTTTTATTTACAATATATTCCACTTAAATATTTTCACGTAGATGAAGTAATTTCAGAAAGAAAATGAAGTAAATATGAAGAAAAATGTAAAGAAAATTTTAATATGTAAAGATGATTTACAGATGAGAATGTATATTGCTGATGATACATGATACATTATAAATGATAGTATAGAGAGAAAAACGTGTAAAGCATGACTTTGAAGCATAATGGGAGTTAAACTATTCACAGCATAATAGTATTTCCTGATAATCATATTATCAATAATTAGGCTAAATGTTTGGCAGTAGCAATAAAATGGATTAAGTAAAATAAATGACATCATTCATTTGGGGTTGCATAATTGCCATATGGTTATATAAGCTTATTATGTAACCAAATATAGCAGTGAATTGATTCATTGTTCAGTTTCCCAGGAAATCTCAACTTTAGTTATTTTGTTTTCTGATAAAGCAATGCTAAATTTTATTTAAATAGTGCTCTAGGCATAAATACATTATGTTTTAGGTACTAGGAAACTAGATATTTATATATTATTGTTGTATTTGAACAAATTCAGTTACTTATCCATATGTGATGAGTTCAATTTCAAGATGAACCTCTGATGGTGGTAGCTGAAGACTATAATTGGTAAAATACTGAGTTTATGGGAATCTTGGCCATGACTGATGGACCTACACCTAGGTCTGCACAGAACTTACACCCTAGTCAAATGAAGTTTCCACCTCACAGGACTACCAAAGACTGATAATTTTACAACAAACTGTTAATGTGTTAAACAAAACAAATCTTATTGAAAATAGCAAGAGATCTTTGGGATACATTCCACTTTAAGTTTATAGCAAATGCCTGACTTATGCTTGTTTATTCTTCCCAAGCTGAGTGGTGGAACCTAGCTATAAAACTGATTGGCTAGTGACTGTTGCCAATGTCTCCAGTTGCATGAAAAATAACAATTCAAGCTGAATAAAAATAAAAACTGTTAGTTTTAATTCACCACCTCTGTGTTGTCTGAGAAGGGGATAGAGTTATAAAACATTTTGTGGACTGGTACATTATACTGATTCAAAATGCCTGTCTGTTTTTTCTCTTCTATCAGGGAAATGCATGATCTCCATACTAAGGGAGGATGCATATAGCTCTCACAATACTCTTCTCTCTTTGCCCCAGATCTTGATGAGGAAGATGACAAGGACCTATGGACCTTGAGTGTGAAAGATAATCTATTAATTCTTGCTTAAAAATGCACTTAGAGATAAAGCATTGGAGAACTATTCAACTCTCGTAGCCTTGGAGAAAATGTACATCAACAGATTATCACAACTCCTCAAACTTAATATATACTTGTTTGCCTTCAACTAGACATAACATCCTTGAATACAGAATATTTCTTTAATTTTGGTGTAATCTGTATTTAGTGCATTATTTCAAAACATATTAGTAGAATATAAGCTCTGTGAGAGGATTTTTTTTCTGTTTTGTTTACCTTTATTCTGAATACTAGACCAATGATATAGATTAGGTATTTAATAAATACACTGAGATTCAAGGAATAATAAAAATTCCTACTGTATATTGAATACTATGTATTTGCCAAAAGTAGTCTAAGTATTTTATATAATAATATTTTATTTAATCCTACCAGCTATCCAATGAGGTAGGTATGATTCTTAATTCCTTGTGAAGAAATTAATGTTTTGAGAAGATGAATAACTTGTCTAAAATGACATGTCTGAAAATTCCAAAGGCAGATTTTTTTTTTAAGATTTTATTTTAGAGAGAGTGAAAGCAATCACAGAAAGAGAGGAATCTTTAAAAAAAAAAAAAAAAGAAAGGAAAAAAAGAGACAGATCACAGAGGCAGAGGGAAAAACAGATTCACTGCTAAATGGAGAGCTGGATTCGGGGCTCGATCCCAGGACCCTGAGATCATGACCTGAGCCAAAGGCAGATGCTTAACTGACTGAGCCAGCCCCCAAGCCAAATTTCAATCCTATGGTGATTTGATTATGACCCCTGTGATCTCACACAGTATGGTACTTTTTGAATACTTTATGTGCTTAATAAAATTTATGCCTTCCGATATACACCAACACTCAGCACTGTATATAACAGATGTACAATGTTAAGCAATGTACAATTGCTTATGAAATTGCATTTGCTCTATTTATTTGTGTATTTTTCTAAAAGGATTTGAGATTTGTTAAATTATGTATTTTTTAAAAGGATTTGAGACTTGGTAAATTGTCCTAGAACAGTGCTTTTCAATAAAGTAAAATATATATTTTATCACCTTACATCAGAGAGCTACCAACTAAAATTATGTTGCAGTACTACATTTTATTCATCATCTGCTCTTAACGTGATTTGTAGGAACTATTAAAAAAGAGAAAAAGTTAAGTTGTACATCCAGCACCTAGTCAGAATGAAATCACAAAAAATAACTTAAAAAGGCCAATAATTACCTACTAACTTCCATGCACTGGAGGCTCTTTAGAAAACACAAGCCTTAATCCATCAGTCACTTGACAAGAAAGTATTATTACCCCCAAATTTCTACTTGAGAAACTTTAGAAAGCCTAGCTAAATAAGATCACTCAGCTGATTTGTATGCAACCCTAACTCATTTCCCTTGCAAATGAATCTATACCCCATTCTTTCTCAGCTCTACCACCCCACCTGCTTAGGGAACAACAATGACTCACATTGCTAGCCACCAAGTACAGCTACTCTGGAGTGTCCTCTATTTGCAAACTTTCTAAATTACACCTGCTTCTGAAATAGTTACTACAAAAATCGGTTTTATCTACAGTGCAGTTGAAGATTCCAAAGTACTCCCAACTTTTGCCAATGGTGGGGGGTAAGTGAGGTAGAGAAGAAGGTGTGGAGTATTAATCATTTCTAACACACTACAATGAAGTGATTCGATGTTGGTTACCCAAAACAATTTTATTTCTACAGTTAGCTTCTTTGGCAGCCATCTTCCAAACACATAATTTCGTGTCACAATAGTTTCTCAGTTCAAATATGTTTACTTCTGTCCTAGGCTTACATGTGATCTTTCTGCTACTTTGTTCTTCACTCATCTTTGCTTTCTTTGAAGATGAGAAAAGATTATTCAGGAGGCTGGACTCAAACTAAACAGGGCAAATAGTTCTATTTAGGCTCATGGTGAAGAAATGATTCAGAAGTTATTTTTACAATCAAAAATTCATATCACATTTATATCCTAATTTGGTAGTCTTATTAAAAAGCATTTGGGATTTTTCTCTGACTTAGGCAGCATATTTTCTAATTCATTATCACAGACCTCTTCAACTAAAATATATATAGAAGGTGATGAGGGACAATAAATGCACATATAAAAGAGGTGACATTAATCATTCCTACACAGGAAAGCTTTTTAAAATGTTTCTTATATGACTTGCCTTGTTCCCAATTCCCCTTGGCTCAAAGGGGGAGAAAATGGGTCAGCGGACAAAACACATGTTTGAAACTGATCCAAAATGTCACTTTTTGTTTTGTTTTTCGTTTTTGTTTTGTCTTGTTTGCTTTGTTTGTTTTGCAGAGGTCACTTTGGAGAATATATGCCTTCTGATGACTGAAAGTGACATTTAAAATATTATCAACTTCTTTCTGCCATACAAGTTGTTTTATCAATGAATATGTGCAGTTTCAAAATAAAGTACAAGTTTTTGAAAACGACACACACACGCACACACACACACACACACACACAACATAAATGCAAAAATCTCTTGGTGATCTGGCTCATGCTTCATATCCTCCCAAGGTATCCACTTGTTTTAACTATTCCAAACCACTCCCTTGAGAAAAGAGTGAGATTTGTACAGTCCTAAGCTTCTGCATCAGTTCCTTTCCCTATCAGCTTCTTTCACTGCCTAACTCTATTCCATGTGAAGGCTCTCCGGGAAGATAATCCCAGCCAGAAAAATCTTCCTTAATGCCCTTAAGGAAGTTAAATCACTTGGCACACCACATTTATATTTCTATACACCCCAATATAGCCCTATTTTCTGATAATGTGTTTTTTTCTATTTATACGTTTATCTTCTTTACCAGATTCTAATTAACTTGAAAGTAAAAAACATGTATTGGTTTTGTGTGCATTTATAATTTAAGGTAGAGTCTGAAAGCTTGCATGCCCCAAACTGTGTCTAAATGAATAAAAGTGAAATATACTTTTGCATTTCTTTATATGGAAAAACGCTTTGGACAGGAAATGCTCATCAGTATCCATTTTTCTCCTCTTTTTCCTGTAATAATTTCCCTCTCTAATTAGGAGGACCTGTTAAGACTAAAACCTCTAGTATGATTCTTCCTTTGTCTCTATGCTCATCAACCAGCTGGGGGGGCAAATGATCCAGAGTTAGAAGATATTTATATATATATAAAAAACAGAGGGATCCTGATTCCCTGAATAGGTCAGTGAAGGGAATCCAGACCCCTAAGTGACTTAATGAAAGGAACCTGGCTTCTTCCTTAAGTCAGTGTAAAGCTGATTGATTTGGGACATAAATGTCTATTGTGTGAAGGTATGAAACTTGAGGACTGTTTGTTTCAGAAATTAGACTAACATAATGAATTAAAAGACATTTGGAACACTGCAACAAGATAGGCAAGTGAATTTTATATTAGGGAAGAATAGAATTTCTTGCACTGCAACTTTATCTACTTACTTTTCTCGATCATTTATTCTTGCTCTAAATTTTTCATCTCAGCCTCATTTATTATATCAGTGACCTGTATGTGAAGGATTTGACATATCGAATGGAATCAGGAAAGCTGTTCAGCAGCATAGATCCAATATTCTTTTCTAATAGTCTTTGACCTAACATCTACTTTCAAGTGGGCCAGGGAGACAGAAAGGTGACTTGTAGATCAGTTTTTAATGACAGTGTCAGGTTTTTTCCACCCTGGGGTAGAGGACTCATTAGATCAAAGGAAAAGACCAAATATAATATTCTAGCTTCATACTTACAAAATATCCACCTGCAGTACAGCACAAGAATTCCATTTTTTCCCCAGTAGGTTATTATTCCCTTAGTTTTCTGTTTACATGATGTTTATGAGGCTTTCTTATGGGATGCAGGGCTCAGGGCTCAGATGAACTTGTTTATGAAACTCTCAGCAAACTAATTGTGTTAGTTCCCTACAGATGTCTTTCTTTTTTTCTCTTGTTCACTTAGGTTTTTGTGTGTTTATTTTTAAAATCTGAGTTTAGTTCCTTCATTTACAAAAAGGACCCAGTCAATTGTTAATACCGTTAACACTCATCCTGTGGTTCTCATCCTCATTCTGAAGAATAGGACACACCCCTCTCTAGGGGAAGCTCTCCCCTCCAGTCCCTCACCTACTCACTTTACCTTTCTCATGGCGGCTAAAAATCACTTGGAGAGATGTTATTATAAAGATTTTATTGTGGAGACAAATGTTACAACAGTAATAAACACTGAGAATTACTGTATAAGCCAGTAACAGCCCAGCCTCATACACGAGTGGGAAGAGATTTCTGTGGGTCACTCCATCATCTTACGGTCCTACAAATGCCTTCATGGAGGCTTGACTTACTCAAACTACACATAGCATGGCTCTATGTCAGACTAGAATATCAGCTCTTTCCAGACATAGATTTAAAGAAGGTACTTGGCAAAAGTAGTATGTACACAAAATACGCAGAAAAGACAGTCTTAAAAATCCAGATTGCTAAAAGCAGAGCTAGATGCCAAAGGAAATAGCAAAAAAATATTTAGATACAGATAGATGATAGATAGATAGATGATAGATACATAGATAGATACATAGATAGATAGATGGTAGATAGATAGATATTAGATATAGATCAAATAGCTAGAGATTAGATAGACAGATATTAAGGGTGGGGAAGAATCTCTGTGTTTAAATGAAATACACTGAGTTAGACAATTAAAAGGTTGCTTACTATAACTCTTAGAATTTTGACCTTGGTTTTTCACTGAACAGTTCTAATCTATCCATAATCCTGAGAGCCTACCAATTAGAATATTTTTTAGAATTCAATTACCATCTCTCCCTAGTTTTGCCCTAGTACAAGCTACCACTCTAGCTCTCCTCTATTATCATCCCACTCCCTAACTTCCTTTCTGCTTTTACCCGGGGCACCTATACTCTATTTCAACATAGCATCCAGAGTGCTCTTGCTAAAATTTAAGTTAAATCAGGCAATTTCTTTGTGCAAAACAAAACTCTCCATATCTTCCTGTTAACACAGTCTCTTACTGCTAATGTAACAAATCATAATAGTAATGGATCAAAGCAACACAAATTTATTATCTTACAATTCTAGATGTTTGAAATGTGCCTCACTGGGGCTAAGCTTAAAGTGTCAGCTCCATAGGAGAACCATTTTCCTTGCCTTTTCCAGTTTATAAAGATCGCCTATATTCCTTAGCTTATGTTCCCTTCTACCATCTTCAAAACCCATACTTTAATATTTGCTTCCTTAGTCAAACATCCTTTTACTGACTTTGACACTCTCACCCCTTGTTAATAACCCTTGTGATTATATTAGGCCCACCCAAATAGTCTAGGATAATCTTCCTATCTCAAGATCCATAATAATTTCTGTAAATTTCCTTTTGTCATATAAGGTAACATATTCACAGGCACCAGAGATTAGGCTGTGGATAACATTGGGTGTCACTATTCTGTTTATGATATGTCCCTATCTCAGTCAGATTTAAAAAAATAAAATAAGATCCTTACTGTCTTTCAATGGATTAAAGCCCACAATAGTCCTGGCCAATATATGACTTAAAATATGGCATAGTTGTTCTTACAAAATGAGAAAGGATAAACTATTCAAGAAATGGTGCTTGACAAAATGTGTAATTAGCCCCTATCTCACATCATACAAAAATGTTAATTGCTGTTGATATAAAGATTCTTTTTGTAGACTCACGAGAGGGAAGTTTTGTTTGTTTTTTTAAAAAAAAAAACACAATGAGTAATACATGCAATATGAAAGAAGATAACTGTAACCACACAAAGTTATGAAGACAAACCACAGGTTAGGAAAATATACTTGCAACATATAGAACTGATAAAATTTTTATAGAATTTTATAGAACCAACAGGACTATCCCTGTGAATAAATAGAAAAAGTAAGCAGAGAACATGAAGAAGCATCTCAGAGAAAAAAGTAAAACAAAACCACAAATAGAAATGTGGAAAGATGTGGGATTTCAGTAGTAATTAGTGACATTCAAATTTAAATTATGAAATTTCATCTCTTCAAAACAAAAATTAAGAATTCTTACAATATCAGGTATTCAAGAAAACATGGAACATTAGAAAATTTTATGTTCTGCTGCTGAAATGCAACCTGGTAGAATCTCTTTGAAAAAAGAAAAATAGCGGTATTTTGTCAAGTTGATTGTGCATGTGCTGAGCAACCAGAAATTTTACTCTAAGACATATAATAAAGTTTTACACATATATCCAACAGAAATATGAAATAATATTTGTATTAGCACTGATAGTAATAGAAAAAAATTGGCACATAACCGAGATGTTAGGTAGGAAGATAAATTAAATACGGCATATTTACAGAATAAAATATTATTCAGCAATTAAATAAACTACTGTTGCAGTCATCAATATGAATAAATGTGACAAACACAATTTCATTCAAAAAAAAAAATCTTTCAACTCTATGGTCAACTAATCTTCCACAAAGCAGGAAAGAATATCCAAAGAAAAAAGATGCCTCTTCAACAAAATGTGCTGGGAAAATTGGACAGCCACATGCCAAAGAATAAAACTGGATCATTTTCTTATACTATACACAAAAATAAACTCAAAATGGATGAAGGACCTAAATGTGAGACAGAATCCATCAAAATCCTAGAAGAGAACAGAGGAGGCAACCTCGTTAACCTCAGGTGCAGCAACGTCTCCAAAGGCAAGGGATACAAAAGCAAAAGTGAACTGTTAAGATTGCATCAAGATAAAAAGCTCTGTACAGCAAAGTAAACAGTCAACAAAACCAAAAGACAACCAACAGCATGGGAGAAGATATTTGCAAATGACATATCTATTTAAAGGTTAGTATCCAAAATCTATAAAGAACTTATCAAACTCAACATCTAAAAAACAAGTAATCCAGTCAAGAAGTGGGTAGAAGACATGAATAGACATTTCTCCAAAGAAGACATACAAATGGCCAACAGACACATGAAAAAATGCTCCACATCACCTGTTATCAGGGAAATACAAATCAAAAGCACCACCTCACCCAGTCAGAATGGCTAAAATTAACAAGTCAAGATATGATAAATGTTGATGAGGATGCAGAGAAAGATGAACCTTCTTACTCTTTTGGTAGGAATGCAAACTGGTGCAGCCATTCTGGAAAGGAAAGTTAAAAATAGAGCTATCCCGTGGCACCTGGGTGGCTCAGTTTGTTGAGCGACTGCCTTCGGCTCGGGTCATGATCCCAGGGACCTGGGATCGAGTCCCACAACTGGGCTCCCTGCTCGGCGGGAAGCCTGCTTCTCCCTTTCTCGCTCCCCCTGCTTGTGTTCCCTCTCTGGCTATGTTTCTCTCTGTCAAATAAATAAAATCTTAAAAAAAAAAAATTAGAGCTACCCCATAACCCAGCAATTGCACTACTAAGCATTTACCCCAAAGATACAAATGTATTGATTCAAAGGGGCACCTACACCCCAATATTTATAGCAGCAATGTCCACAATAGCCAAACTATGGAAAGAGACGAGATGTCCATCAACAGATGAATGGATAAAGAAGATGTGGTGTGTGTGTGTGTGTGTGTGTGTGTGTGTGTGTGTTCAGATATGGCATATATAATATATATTTGATATATATAATATTCAATATATTATATATAATCCATCATATATATAATCTAGCCATCAAAAATATTTATATATAATAAAGTATATTATATATTATAGATATGTTAAATATTACTTGGCCACCACCAAATGAAATCTTAACCATTTTTTACCACGTGGATGAAGCTAGAGGATATTGTACTAAGCAAAATAAGTCAATCCAAGAAAGGCATTTATATGATTTCATTCGTATGTGGAATTTAAGACACAAAGCAGAGGATTGTAAGGGAAGGGAGGAGAAAATAAAGTAAGATGAAATCAAGGAGGGAGACAAACCATAAGAGACTCTTAAGTATAGGAAACAAACTGAGGGTTGTTGGAGGCAAAGGGGGTGGGGGGAAGAGGTAAGTGGGTGATGGGCATTAAGGAGGGCACATGATGTAATGATCACTGGGTGGTATATACAACTGATGAATTACAGAACTCTACCTTTGAAACTAATAATATGCTATGTATTAATCAATTGAATTTAAATAAAATAAAAAACTAAAAAAGAAATATGATACTAATTTTATAATGCCCAAACAAAATAAATTACACAAGGTATATGTGTATGAATATGTATGTGTGCTTATAAACACAAACATATACTTGATGAAACAATGGAATTACAAATATGAAATTGCAGGGTCACATGGATGGATCAGTTGGTTGTGCATCTGCCTTTGGCTTGGCTGTGATCTTGGGGTCCTGGGATGGAACCCTATGTCAGACTCCCTGCTCAGCATGGGAGTCTGCTTTTCCCTCTCACTCTGCTCATGCTCTTTCTCTTGCTCACTCTCTCTCAAATATAGAAATAAAATTTAAAAAAAATTGCAAATAGTATTTACCTCCAGGAATAGACAGAGAGATGACATAAGGAAAGAGCACACTGGTAAATTCAACAGTAAAGGGATATTTTAGTTTTCAAGCAAAGTTTTTGATGAGCAGATGTTTAATATATACATTGAGCTATACACATGGAATAGTGCGTATTAAACAAGTTAAATCGTTAAATGTATCTAAGGACATTCTTATTCTTGTAATTATGAGAACAGATTGAAAGGGACAAGATGATGGTGAAGTCTAGTGTGAAAATGGTGAGCCTTGGTGGTAGAGTTAAGAGAGAGAAATGGATTTGACAAATATTTTGGAGATAACACTCTTTAGGTGTGGAATGAATGCAGATGCTAAAGGCAAGAATATATTAATATGGTTTCCAGATTTTTTTTCCCTTGAGCAGCTGTTTTAAATGAATGAATCAATTTAACTGAGATTCAGCATCAGCTCAAATATTTCTTCCAGAAAGACATATTTTCTATTCCTATCTAAAGGGGCTGTGCCCAGCCCTACAGTCACTCCTAATTTACCTCATCCTGTTTTACTTTCTGTACAACACTTATCACTGTTTGAAATCATCTTATTTACTTAGTTGTAAACATGTTTATTGACTTTCACTTCCTGCTTAAATGTAAGTTTCCTGACCAGAGGGGCCTTTTTGTCTTGTTAAAGACTCTCTTACAACCACCTGACAGAAGGAAGGGTATACAGGGGGGGCTCATACATATTTACATGAACTCAAGAAGGAAAACAAAATGGCTAGCAAGGAAAGAAAAAAAAAAAGACAAAAGATAAGACAGAAAGGAAGGAAGGAGGAAGGAAGGGAATGTAACTAACAGATCAGAGAAGATTCAAGACTTTTCTATTTAATGTGAAGACACAAGAGGATATTAGGGACACAGAGTAAGTTCACTATTCTCTCCTAAAAGATTTAAGCAGTATTCCATGGTGTTTAGGTCTGTGCATGTGTGCATGTGTACACATAAGTGAAAGAGAATATGTGACTGAATGACAAATAACATTTTCATAACTTCTTTTATTTTAATTGTTCTGCTCTGACAAATTTTTCAAATTCACATCTGTATGTAAAATACAGATCTACATTGGAATCATAATACAAGTTGGCTGTAACAGCTAAAACAAAACAATCATGGTGAAATAAGAGGAAGATCAGGTCATCTGATCAGATTCACATACATCAGAGATCTTGCCTAGGTTTTACTAATAATTACTAATTACCAGAATACCAGTAATCATGAGGCATAGGCAGAACTGGAAGATTTCCAAGACCGCTAAAGAAGCATCAAGGTGCATTCTGGCTCAAATTAACAAGTGAGCAGATCTTTCTCTATGGGAAGCCAGTTTAGTCATGGATCTGCCATGGTTGGACATACTCAGATAACTTACATAAACTTTTGCCTCAAGACATGCCCCATAAATTCATAGATTCCAGGTGTGTTTGCAATGATCCTATACAGAGCAAGTGCATGCTGTTAAAACAATTCCATAGATAAGGAATCTCCTGTCAAATACTCTGTTGATCAGTAGGTTTGTCATACGCATGCATACTAAGGACACATTCTCTCTTTCCAAGCCCATGGGTTGCTGTTTCATAACCATTTCATCCCCATCCCAACCTCTGACTTTGGTCAGTTTCTACTTGCCATATATTTTTCAGATGTCTTTTCATCCTTCAACAATGTTTTATGCAAAAGACAAAAGCCCCCTAGCACTCTATCAATGACCAGCATTTAAACCATTCAATTTGGATTAGGGATCCTTTATTTTAATAAGCTATATTAAGTATAATAATATTCCTTCACAATTTTTTTTTATTCTCTTAGTAGGTCAGGTTTTCTTTCTTCCCCCTCCATTATTTGTGTGTGACTCTTTACACTTGAATCTTTTTATATGTGGTGATGGAGACATTTTTCTGCATAATTGTTCTAAGGCCAAACTCACTTCCTACCTTGTCCATTTGTTTCCCACAGGTATTATATGAGTTGTGGAGCTCTGATAAGACTCTCACAATAGTGTGTAATCTGGAGATATAAATGCACTACATAATTGCAGTAGAGAGATTAAAGTAATGTTTATTATACTACATATCAATGAAAGTGACAGCAAAACTCTAATTCTTCCCAACAAGAAAGGCTTTACCCATGTACCAAAATCTAGTGACTGGGTCATGGTCGGAGAACCTTTTGCATGTGAAATTCTGTATTCGTCAATACGTCTTTTATAGATGCCAGCCACCAGCTTCCCGATCTTATGTAGGACCACCTCTTTTTCCCCCATAGCCATGACAAGATGTTCTTTTATTTTTATTTTTATTTTTTTAAAGATTTTACCTATTTATTTGACAGAGAGATATCGGAAGGGGCAGAGAAGCAGGCAGAGAGAGAGGAGGAAGCAGGCTCCCTGCTGAGCAGAGAGCCCGATGTGGGCCTCGATCCAGGACCCTGAGATCATGACCTGAGCCGAAGGCAGAGGCCCAACTCACTGAGCCACCCAGACACCCTATTTTTATTTTTTTTCTTTTTCTTTTTTCCTGTGGAACCCAAGTAGTTGCACCACAGGGAAAACAATTTCTCTTTTTATGTGTAGCACCAGGTCCTTAGAGAACAATGACAAGACCAACTTCCCTGTCTTCCTGCCATAACCTATGCTTCACATTGTATTCCTTTCCATGCATCTTCTAGCCTAGCTCTTCAGCACTCCAGAAGCCTACTGGGCTCTCAAGATATAAGATCCCATAGTCATGAGAATAGACTGGATGAGATTACAAGCTTGCTCCTCAAGTTTTTGATGTGTATGATTTCACTAAAGTCATTATTTGATTAGCTCTTTCATTGGCAGCCTGCAGACCGCAAAGTGAATGACAGCTTAAGTCAACTATGTGCCAGGTGAGCAGTCACATTTTTTCTCCAAATAATCCAGATAAAGTTATGTACAGTTTGGAAGTCAGGGGGATCTCAGTTTCTTTTGTCCAGAGAAAACAGGTCTGAGGATCTGTTTCTGGCTTATCTGCAGGTTCTGTGAGAGATTTTATTTTTTATGGTGTTTAGGTATATCTTTTGGTTGTTCTGGCTCATGTAAATATCAGAAATTTTATAAACTGACTAGCTCTAAAATTTTAGTCAGAGGTATTCTCTCTTCACCATTAGCCATATTGGTAACTCTATTCCTTAACTCCCTCTGAGGAGGCAATGAACATGATGTCATCAATGGACAACACCAACTTACACTTAATGGATAGCAAGTCCAAGCTCACTTTACTACATAAGGCAATTTCCTTGAGAAATAAAATAGTGCTGTGACAAATGGTAGACATATACTATGTTCTATTCAATAGGAATGAAAATTGTGCTTGGCTGGATTCCAAAATTCAAATGGAAAAGAAAGTGCTAGTTAGCCTTGCAGTCCTCCTTGGTCTCTTGTACTCTCTGTACTTTTTCTACCATACCAGTTATAGCTTAAACATTTGGGGGAACTACTTAGTCTTATCCTTGATCATCCCTTCTTGACTTGGTGAACCATCTTTATGCATTAGCTAGATAGGACTATTAAATAAGGAGTTAGTGGAATTCCACATTCTTGACTCAACTAGTTTCTTAACCAAAGCAATGGCCAAATCACCTCCCAAAAGCTCCACCTACTTATCCCATCTCACTGGGCATTAGGATGTCAACATTCAGACCATAGAAAGAGCCATTTATTTTATCAAACTTCTCTTTTGTCCCCAGATAGTTCCTCTGTTTAAAGAACATCTTCCAAGGAACCATGTCTCATAAATTCAGATTCCATATTTGTTACCCCTAAGCAAAGCCTGACAGGGCAGTTATATCTTGTTAAAGCATCCCCAAAGATAGGAGACTCCAGATAAGTGTGTTTGCCAGCAGTTCTGTCATTAATCTGTTTACAAGGATATTTGAGTGAATCACCTGCTATACAGTCATTTCTTGCCAAAGAAGCCAGAAACATCATTCATCTTTTGAAAGTCAGTACCCCAAAATATCATTTCTCTTTTACCCAAACAGCATACCAATAACTTAACAAATGATGCTTAAAATACTGAATTAGGTATTATTAGTGAAACCTAGTTTCAAAAACCACTTGCTGACTGACAGCTGCCCATCCCCATTACTCTTTGTGATCTTTGTGATCACTACACATCTAGTCTCTATAGAGAAATTTGGACTACTAGACTCGAAGTTAGAGTCTTCTGTGGAGCACAAGCTGAGATAACTTCAGAGTGCATGAATGATGAGTCATATGTGGGCAGACAACAAAACAGGTGATAGTAAAGTCATAGCAGACTCAGCTTCGCCTGCTCTTAATGATACACCTCTAATATATCATCAGGGATTTATAAGAGCTCCAAGAACTGTATCCCCATTCTGACAGCTTTCAGGTCTTTAGGGAAGAGAGGTTGTGTGTGGGCAAAATGCAACAGAGGGTCAGGTTAGAGATATAGCTCCAGATAAAACAAACAGCATTCAGTACAAAGCCCAACTAAACAATCTGAAGAATTCTTATTTTAGACCCAATGTTTTGAAATGTGTACACTGACTATTTAATGAGATCTTATTTAACTATTTAATTATATTTCATTACTCTATAAAATACATGATATTTAGAAATAGTCAGCCACAGAGTGATTTAGCAGCATACTGTACAATGAGATCTGAGTATCTTACTCTAGTTGCGAAATTTTAGAGAAAGATTTTCACATCAGCATCGTATCATTCTCTTTCATCATGTTATAAATAGTTTTGAAATTTCTTTTTGGTGTCTTTTCAGGACACAAACTTAGTATTGTCTAAGAAAGGAGAAAATTTTAACTGGATAGTAACATGTGTATGCTTTATAGTGACATCATAAAGTAAACAAAAATGAGACCAGTCTCTGAGATCATATCCTACTTTTTGCTTTAAGTCTCACTTACTTTCCATTTATTATGCTGATTCCCTGGAGCATTAAATGACCTTCTGACAAGTGAATGTCTAAGTCAGTTGGAATTACTCATGGTAACTATAGAACATTTAACTTTTCTTATAAAGGTGTATTTATTTTAGATTTAAATTATTTTCTTAAGAATGTAAGCTCTGTGAAGAATAAGTCTGCATGACTCACCTCTTCATCCTTAGAACAGTGCCTGGCATATGGTAGGTGCTTGAAAAAATTCTGAATGAATGAATAACATGATAGAATTATGTGAACATGTTCATAAGATATTGGGCCTGTTCATGAGAAATATGCTTAATTTTTAAAAATTATGCCAAGATAGATTGGATAGTTAGAGTGAGGTAGAAAATTGTATAGTGTTGATTCAATGATATTATTTATTGCTTCCTATGTAAATTACATTAGCAAGCAGGGCAGCAGTGTCCCAGGGTGATACATTGACTTTTTTTTAATGTTTGATCTATTAGTGTCAGAGTTGGGCTGTTTCATGCAAATACATTTGGCCTTATACACTAACCCACAATTCCAGTCAGATTTAAAGACCTATAGCCAGAGAGAAACAAATAGCTTTTCAGTAAAAAGAGCTTATGGATCCTGATTAAGACAGCTTTATTCAAAGCATTCACAGAGATGTGACAAAGATTTCAGAGACTATCTTAGCCCCTGCCTTTGTTTTTCAGGTAAAACAGATACCCAAAGACAGCTGGATTGTTTTTGAAAATGCCAAAATCTTTAACAAAGCAATGAGAGACAAAAAATAAAAAATAAAAATAAAACAAACAAACAAACAAACAAAAACCTGACCTAAAAATTTACATGGACCTAAGGACTCAGGATTTTTTTTTAAGGTTTTATTTATTTATTTGAGATACAGAAAGAGCATGATTGTGAGAGAGACCATGAGTTGGAGGTAGGAAGAGGGAGAGGAAGAAGCTGACTCCCCAATGAGCAGGGAAACTCGGGCTCTATCCCAGGACCCTGGGATCATAACCTGAGCCAAAGGCAGATGCTTAACTGACTGAGCCACACAGGTGTTCCAGGATTTTTTTTTTTCTTTACATGAAAATTTCTACTAATTTTAATACTAAGCAGTCTTGAAAAATGTAGCCTTTACATGAAATTCTGTCTCTGGGTGATTTGTAAAGTTCAGTGCAATTTCGAGTTACTGGATTCTTTGGATTAATAATGCTAAGTACAGTAAGTACCATTTCCTGATATTAATACATTCAAATGTTTCTAAGGGCATTTCTGCTGCCACTTAGAACAAAATGGCTTATTTATTCATTTACTTATTTTTACTTAACTTACATGTTTCTTCATGAACAATCTCTAAGAGGGAATTTTAAAGTCTTTGGTCCAACAAATTGTATCAGTTGTGAATTCCTATTTCTTACACTTTGTCTTATCTTCACACCACCTCTAAATCCAAATTGCCCTCTGGGCTGCCTGGGTGATTCAGATGATTAAGCATCTGCCTTCTGTTCAGGTCATAATCCCAGGGTCCTGGAATCCAACTCCACATTGGGCTCCCTGCTTGGCTTCTCCCTCTCCCTCTGTATGCTGCTTCCCCTACTTGTGGTCACTCTCTCTTTGTCAAATAAATAAATAAAATCTTTTAAAAATTGTAATGAAGATGATGAAGGAAGCTAATGCAATGAAGTAAGAGGGAGAGGTGGCAGGAATGGAAAGGAGATGTATTCTCTGTTGAGGTATGGTGGTCTGTTATGCTTTGCCAAAAAAGTGGCATTCAAACTGCGATCACAACAATTAGAGGGAATGAACACTGAGACACATACAAGAAATATGTTTCAGAAAAAAGAAACCATATAGTGAAAGAAAAGGAAGAGCTTATAATACTTGAGGAACTAAAAAGTAGCTAACATAGCAGCAACAGGGTGGAGGGCATGCAAAGGATGTGGAGAGAGAAAGCACATGGCTGTGCTCTGCCTTCTGGGCTAAGTGTAGGGTTTTTAAAAACCTGTTCTTATGATTTTATGCTGACTGCACTGGCAGGCCTCAGGAGAATTTTATATAGAAGAAAACCATAATCGGATGCATGTTTTAATACCTATATCTAGCTGGATATAGATCCTTGAAATGTGGTTCATAGAGAAGCAGAGACCACATCAATATATAAATATGTGATGAATGAGATCAGGACACAGAATGATTCTGCAGCCTATTTGTTGGCTTTGGTATAGTAACCACTCCCAAGTCTTAGTGATTTCAAAAAACAAAGGGTTATTTCTTGTTCATATTACATATAGACTGCTCATCTTTTGTGACTCTGATACATTCTAACTCTGTACCACAGTGTGAGTAGGTTGCAACTTCCTTCCACACATCTTTGCATGTCGCCACCTAAACTTGAAAAGACAACCCCCAATGGGACATATTTACTTGTATAGCACAGGGCAGAAGTAGACAAATAACAGAAATATCCTAGGACTCTAAATATTTCTCTGCCAGTAGACTTATTTTCCAGGGGTGGAAGTAAGTCACAGGTTAAATCCAACATTCATGAGGCAAAGGATAACACTACCAGGGAAATTAGACATCATAGACAATCACAAGGAACTGAAGTTGCCCCTAAGAGAAAGCCACTGCTCTATAATATCTTTTTTTTCTTTTTTTAAAGTTTATTTATTTATTTGACACAGAGAGAGATCACAAGTAGGCAGAGAGGCAGGCAGAGAGAGAGGAGGAAGCAGGCTCCCTGCCAAGCAGAGAGCCTGATGTGGGCCTCGATCACAGGATCCTGAGATCATGACCCGAGCCGAAAGCAGAGGCTTTAACCCACTGAGCCACCCAGGCGCCCGATATAATGACGTCTTTCTATAATGAAGTCTTGTTCTCTCTCTGTAGATTATTTTCTTCTTTTAAATGTTTATATCATTTTTTTTTTTTCTGCTGCAGCTTTAAGCAGGGAGTACTTGTGTGTGTGTGTAAAGAACAAGAACCAGGAAAATCCCCTGATCTCTATTTATAAGCTAGAATAAACCAGTATTTAGATGATATGCTTTGCAAAATAGTTTCAAGTTCTCATCCTCAGAGTGGAGAGACAACTCAGTGGATTTCTATGTACTACTAATAGGCAAAATTAATAGCAATAAAATAAGTATATGCTAAGCATTTTGCATACATTATTTCATATCCATGTTAAAACCCTGCAAGGGGGGTATTTTATCCCTTTTTATAATTGAATAAACTGGGGTTTGTAGAGTTCAATTTATTTGCCCAAAG
The DNA here is from genome assembly GCA_004023965.1 of Spilogale gracilis. Classification (NCBI taxonomy): domain Eukaryota; kingdom Metazoa; phylum Chordata; class Mammalia; order Carnivora; family Mephitidae; genus Spilogale; species Spilogale gracilis. The sequence goes on along the minus strand of PITA01021935.1, from coordinate 11,369 downwards.
TCAAGGTGTTGAAGGATTGAGCTGGATCCGATCCTGAGTCCAAAGCCTCTAACCTAAAGTGCCACTAGTCTCTCTTCTGTATCTTGTATGAACATGAAGAGAGAGGAGAAGCAGAAGTGTCGCAATGAATGTGCCCTTTACTTGTACTTAATATGTGGGCAAAGATATCTATTTCATTACTATTTATTTCTTTCATTATTTTATGGTAAAGCATAGTATGCTCTTTCATAATTAAGATATCCACTATTCATTCAACATTAATTTTGAGTTTGACAAGTCACAGAAAATAAATTTTGAAACCATTTAGGATGTAGTGGAAAAAAAATATGATTCTGATAAGAGAATATGTCTGAAATTTGTAGAATAGAATGACATACTCTGACCATATCGCAGAACATGCTCTTATGTTAGGCTATAGCTAAGTATCTTAAATATTATAATTCTAACATGTAAATCAGAAAAGATCAATGAATCAAATAAGATATATTAAATAAGCAATATCTAGATATTGCAAAAACATAGCTCTAAATGAAGCATATTCAGACAATTTAGCAGGCATTTTCCTGGATACTGTTTACTTATCTGGAGCTCTGTCTCTAACTTGACCTCCTGGTACATATATGCCTACAAACCACCTCCATTTCCTAAAGACACATGAGAATTGTCAACAGAGGGCACTACTCTTGGAATGCCTATAAATCCCTGGTGATATATTAGATAGGAGTTTTTAAGAGAAGGTAAAACTGAGTCTGCTTTGACTTCACTATCATCTGCTTTTTTGGATGCCCACATGTGGCTCATCATTCATGTGCCCTCATATGATCTCAGCCTGCGCTTCACAGAAGGACTTAACTTTGAGTCAAATAGTAGAAATTTCTCTATGGCTACTGGCTGCATGGTGTCATAAGGAACAATAATGGGCACAGACATCTGTTGGTCAGCAAGAGATTTGTTATCTCATTATAATCTTTTGAACAACCCACTGAGGTGTGATTGCCCTCATTTTTCAGATGAGGATACTAAAACTCAAAGAGTTCACATTTTAAGCTCAAGGTCAATGGGCAATAACAACTACCCAGTGGGTTGTTCTAAAAAGTATAACATGTTAACAAAAGTATAACCATATCTGTGGTACTTTGTATATCTAATCCCTTCTTCAGAAGAAACTAGAAAGACTGCCAGCAGTCTATTGCTTAACTTACCATACTTCATTGTAAACCTAAATACCTTCAACATTCTATCTTTCAAGTTTAGCTATCAACCTGAAAATGTGAGGGTTTACCCACACATAAAAGACAGCAGTGAAAAATATGAGAAACCAGTATAATTGTAAATACAGTAATTTACCTTGGGAGAAAAAATGGTGACTATCTTTTTTATTTCTGCATTCGTAAGGGGATTCTGCATATTGTTAACATCAATTTTAAAGAACTGCATGGAAACTTATTGCCAAGTCAAAAAAACAAAAACAATAAAAGAACAAAACAAAAAGACCACCAGATTTATGTCTGTATATTTAATTCAATTTTAACCAGGCACAAGACAAAGTTCTTTCAATCAATATAGCAGAAAATTTAACCCATGTTTAAAATGAGTTATGCTAACACTTCTGGTTGTCAAAAAATTCCTATATTTGAATTCTCTATAGTCCCACTTAGTTTTGAGGAGCACTTCTAATACTGTTACAGATACAGTATGAAGGAAAAATTAACAGAATATACCTTTATTTTAATTAGAACTATTAAATTTAGAGCAGAAACCAGTCTTGAGAATTACAGATTATATTTGAAGGTACCTATTCTTGGTTATTATTGACCCCACAGGGTTTGCATGTGGAGGGCCCATGAAAAGGCATCAAAGAGTTCATGAATCCCTGAAACTTTATAAAAATATATTTGCATATTTCTCAGTGTGGGCTTATAGCTTTCATTAGATTCCAGCATGGCTGGAAAATAACTAGGCACTTGCTTTCCACAGCACCTGTGCTAATTTAGAATCTCAATTAGCATTTTTAAGATGCTAAATCCAAGATGCAATATCCAAATGTTGGTGCCATAAATGGATATACCAGTGATGATGGTTGGAGGAAATGCCTGTACAACAAATAAACTCAGAACTCAAAGAAACTTTAATAAAAATCTGCCCACCCCATGTGGTCTTTATTTGAGTCCCCTTTATTCTTTACTAATAAATATTTATGCTTACACTATTTATAGAGAGCTTAAATGTGTAAGTATTTTGTTGCTTTAGGCAGCTGTTAGTTAAAAAGTTAATATAAATAATGAAGACTGTCTGGAGTGACAGCCCAAGAAAGAGCCGCCAAAAGAAATGGTTCCTCAAAGGCGAATAAGTGGCTCTTTCATAAAGTACTGTGCTTTTTCAAAAGTGGATCATTACCACCGATGAGCAAATTACTGACCAACTTCAACATCCTCTCCAGCTACAAAAAAATTAAGTAGCATCCAAGCCATTCCTCTAAAAATGAAGAAAATGAGTATTATCACATTTGAATGACTTAATCTTTTCAACTAAAGCCAAAGTTTTCCTCCAGAAATCTCAAATTCCAGATCATTTGGTATTTTTACTACACTAAAATACTTTATCATGGATGGATCTAGGGGGTATAATGCTAAGTGAAATAACACAGTCAGAGAAAGATTCATACCATATGATTTCACTCACATGTGGAATTTAAGAAACAAAAGAAATGAACAAAGAAAAAAAGAGAGAGAGAAACCAACAAACAGACTCTTCAGGGAACAACTGATGGTTGCCAGAGGGGAGGTAGATGGAGGGATGGATGAAATAGGTGACTGGGACAAAGACTACCCTTATCTTGATGAGCACTGAATCATGTATAGAATTGTTGAATCACTATATTGTACGCCTGAAATCAAAAGAAGACTGTATATTAACTATAACAGATTTTTTTTTTAAAAAGACTTCATTGACTAACTTTGATTTTTACAGAGTAACTTCTGTGTACAACCCTCCAGTGACTTTCTGGTGCACTTAAGATAATTACAAGGTTGTTAAACTAAGGGTAGGAGGCAGTGCAAAATCATGTTGTTTCTCCCTCCACATTCATCACATGCCTCTCTACCCTGTTGATGCTGTAGTCCACTACCTTAGCCTCTCTTTAATTCCTCAACTCTAACAAGTTCTTCATTTTCTTTGAATATAGGGTCTCTTTTTCCTAGAACATGTTTCTCCTCATAGTCTCAGTACTAGCTCCCTTTTATCATTGTGGTCAGTTTGAATGTCAGCTCTTCAGAGAAGCCATATCAGACCACCATACTTCTGTAGATCTTTGCAACTGCCCTCCTCCCTGACATTTCCCTCTTTTACTGTATGGCTTTCCTTTTGTTCACCATCTTCATCACAATTTGAACATACATTCCAATAAGGTAAGTGGAATTTCTCCACTTGCCCACCTATCCTACTATCAAGACAGATGCTGCAATGATTAAAGAACTTGGCCAAAGCTAACTTTTCCCTACAGCTTTCAAGTATTCTCAAAAATGTTATAAGTCTGTAATAAATTAAAATAAAAAATCAGAAGACATATTTGAGGGGGGAAAGAGATGCTGTTCAGATGAACCTCAAATTAAAATAAATATCAGTAATTTTAATATTTCACAGTTTCCATTGCATCATCAAGAACCAGTATAAGTTGAGCAATAAATTATTAAACCATAATACCCTAAGTTACCATAGTGATAAGGTTACTAATGTAACCCTAATAATATCTAGGGTTCCTGTGGCCCACTAACTTCAAGAAACATTTAAAGGTTAGTTTGCAGCCAAAAATAAGTGAAAAGTCCATTATTTACCTGCATTTTAAATTATCACATAGAATTTGATTTAAAACCTTCAACCAACATTTTTAAATAGCCATTCCCAAGAGAATTCTTCCCAATTCTCTTTTGAGCGTCCCATAAACCAAATTTCCAAGATTCCTTCACAGGATAGCCTGGGAATTTTTTTGGTCTCTCTCTCTTCTCCCTAGCTGTTCTGGTCATGTGTATAATCTACACTTCTCTAGATAACCCCCCCCCCCTTTGTTAGTGTCTTTTTCTCATTTGCTTTCCAGTTCACAATTTTATCACTGTGTCTCTTCTAAATCCCTATTTCAGCATCACAATTTTATCACTGTGTCTTCTAAACCCCTATTTCAGCATCAAGAAAGCTTGAAAAGGGACATTTTTCCTTAGAGAGATGAGGATCAAGAAGGAGGCTAAATCCTATCAGGCAAACATTAGTGATAAAGGTCAGAAAATCCTCATGGGCCTTTATTTTATTTCTGTATACAACTCACACTCAAAAACTATAATGACACCTCTGTTTCTGCAAAAGGTCTTCATTTTCATTCCATAAGCAGTTAGAAGACTTAACTCCTCATTAAAGAACAAGTGGATTAATGTCTTATTTAGTTACTCTGTTGTTGCTGCATGGTTATACCCTTATAGACTACTGAGGTTGATTTGTGGGGGAGGGGAAGTAAATGATGATGAAATCAAAACAGGCATAAATGTTTCAAGAGAATATAGGCAAGACCAAAAAGAAATTTTGGAGATAAAATGTACAATCATGAGAATAAAACATTGAAATAGAATAAAAACTATACTGATATATTTTTTTAATGAGAAAAATGATGAAATTTTATGCAGTCCCAATTCACTAAGATTATACTATGGTGAAAAAATACAAAAAAAATATGGGAAAGGATTACACATCAATGAAAGATAGATCAATACCTCCTCATGTGTAGATAAAAGCAATACATGGAGAAAATTTTATAAAGAATCTTAAAGTTATAGTACTCAAGAATTATCCATGAATCCTCATGTTGAAATTGAACACTGAGCACTGAACATGAAAAATATTAACACCCAAATGTATCATGGACAAATTTCAGAACATCAGTAACTTAAATAAACTCTTAACTGGTCTGTAACTAGTCTAATTTTTAAGCAACAATATATTTTCAGAAGCTACTAGAGCATACCTTCAAAATGCTGATAAAATATCTGACAATCTAGAATTTGATACCAAGTGAAATTATCCAAGAGCGACAGCAAAATAAAGACATTTTCAGATAAAGACTAAGAGAATTCACAAGTCACAAACTAAACTATTAAAGCTAATTCTTCAGCAAATGTGAACACAGAGGGTAGAGGAGAGATATCGATAAAAATCATGAATATCAGTGGACATAATATTTGGCAAATGTAAGTAAGTACAAACTGAAAAAATAACTGTTTCATGTACAGAAAATAATAAAACTAAAATTTGAACAATATAAAAAACTATAAAAAAACTGTTTAGTTTGTATTTAAAACATCATGATTTCTAGAGGAGAAAAATGCTAATAACTTCAGATTTTTTAAATAAAAATATGTGGTTAATTATGAGTGCTAAATATATATAACAGAGTATATAGTGATAAATATATAAGAATTAAAGCTAATTCTTCAACAAATGTAGAATCACACATACACACTTTTACATATATTTTATGTATTTATGTATATATTTACATACATATGTATATATGCATATATTTTACATATATATAAAGAGAGAACTAATAGAGAAATAATCCACTGCTTTAAATCAACAAGGTGACAACAAAAGAAGAAGAAAAATGGAGAAAGAAGTAATCCAAGTAATAGGCAGAGAAAGAGAAGTAGAGAAACCAAGGAATAAGATTGCTGATTAGTAATTAAAGAAAAGGAGATTAAAAGATACAGAATAATAATATTAAAATGAAAAGGAGTGAGGAGGCACCTGGGAGGCTAAGTCAGTACAGCATCCCACTCTTGGTCTTGGCCCAGGTCATGATTTCATGGGTTATGGAATCAAGGTCCACATTGGGCTCAGCAGGAAGTCTACTTAGAGTCTCTTTCACCCTCTCCCTCTGCCCTTACCCTATTCACACACTCTCTCTAAACTAGATAAATAAATCTTTTTTAAAAAAGTAAAATAAAATGAAAAAGGGTATGGGGAGCCTGGGTGACTTAATTGGTTAGGTCTCCAACTCCTGATTTCAGCTCAGGTCATGATCTTAGGGTGGTGAGATCAAGTCTTATATCATGCTCCACACTGGGCCTGGAACCTGCTTAAGATTCTCTCTCTTTCTCTTCATTTACCCCTCAGCCCTCCTTTCTCTCTCTCTTTCAAAAAAAAAAAAATAGGGGAATATTAATCCACACAGAACAGAGATTAAAAAGTCAAGGTTGTACTGAAATAAAAATTGTAATAAAATTGTTTTAAAAAATTCTGCTAATTTTTAATTCTGGTAACTCTATATTACCAATAGTGATTCATGAAGAATAAGGAATTCTAAATATATCTATTAAAATACTTGCAAGAACAGGGGCCTGTTTAGCTCAGTTGATTAAGCGTCCAACTCTTGATATCAACTCACATCATGATCCCAGGGTCCTGAGATCAAACCTCGTGTCAGGTTCCTCTTTCAGTGGGTTATCTGTAGGGAATTTCTCTCTCCTTTTCCATCTCCTTCCACCTCTCCCTCTCTCCTCCCCCACACTGACTCTCTTAAATAATCTTTTAAAAAATAATTGCCAAGATGCCTTGGTGGCCCAGTTGGTCAAACATCTGCCTCTGGCTTAGGTCATGATCCCAGACCCTAGGACCAAGTCCCTCATCAGGCTCCTTGCTCAGCAGGGAGCCTGCTTTTCCCTTTCCTGGCCACTCTGCCTGCCTATGCTCTCTCTCTGACAAATAATTAAATAAAATCTTTAAAAACAAATTAATTACCAAAATATTTATGTCTCCCCAATACAAAAGACCAGGTTCCAATAAATTTGCAACCAATTTTGATAAACCATTAAGGAATTCTCAGCATCAATACTGGAAGACAGTGGAGTGATGCTTAACAATTCTGTGGGAAAATTATTTTCTATTGAGAATTTTATACAGGGATACATTATCAATCAAGGATAAAGGAAAAATGATGACATACTTTAATGGACAGATATTCAAAGCATGCCTCCCACACAATAGCTTAATATGTTTTTGAAGGAAATGTAGATAATTATATACTGAACATCTTGTACACCCATTACTCAGATATCACAGATTTGTTACTTCTTGAACTTGTCATATTTGACTTTACTCTTTTATTTTTTTTTTATTGTTAATTTTTTTTCCAGTGCTCCAAGATTCATTCCCCATTACCCACACCCAGTGCTCCATGCAATAGGTGCCCTCAGCACCCACCACCAGGCTCTCCTATCCCCCCACCCCTCTCCCTCTAAGTCCCTCAGTTTGTTTCTGTGTCCAAAGTCTCTCTTGTTTCGTTTCTCTCCCTGTATTACCCTACTTCCCATTTACCCTCCTTCTCCTACTGTCCTCTACATTATCCCCCATGCACTGCAAGTAAGTGAAACCATGTGATACTGGTAGGGAGGAGTTAAGCTAAGTGTGTAATTTTATTTAAAAGGAAATAAAATCTAAAAGGAAATAAAATTACACACTTAGTTTAACTCCTCCCTACAATACTCTGCAATGAGCTCCTATCCCTCCTTTTTCCTCAAAGGTAATAACAGCCTGAACTTATCACCCAAATATGTTTGGATTTATATATAAAATCCATCATATAATGTATATCCAAAAATGATATTATTGCATGTTTATATAAGGATAATCATCATGGATCCTCTGCAAATTTTTTCTTTTTAAAAAAAAAATTATGTTATATTAGTCACCATACAGTATATCATTAGTTTTTGATGTAGTGTTCCATGATTCATTGTTTGACTATAACATCCCGTGCTCCATGCAATCTGTTCCCTCCTTAATACCCAGAGCATGGGAAGAACAGAAGGAGAGGGACAAGCAGATGTCCCGTTGAGCAGGGAGCCCAATATGGTGCTCCATTCTATGATCCTGAGTTCAGAACCAGAGCTTACACCAAGCATAAGAGGCTTAACTGACTGAGCTACTCAGGTGCACTGGCAACTTGCTTTTTCAATCAAACTTACTATATTTTTAAAATTTTCAATATTGATGCATGTAAATATTGCATGCTGGTCTTAACTATTTTATAGGTTCTAATCATGGAATGTACTACAGATTATTTACCTATTCCTTTCTCCTTGGACATGTTGAGCATTTATTTCTTGTATGTGGCTCCTTTGTATCATAATGACAACATTCTAAATTTTCTACATCATGCCAATTTGCTTTCAAAAGTAAATTGAGGGTGCCTGGGTGGCTCAGTGGGTCAAAGCCTCTGCCTTTGGCGCAGGTCATGATCTCAGACTCCTGGGATTGAGGCCCACATCAGGCTCTCTGCTCAACAGGGAGCCTGCTTCCTCCTCTCTTTCTGCCTGCCTCTCTGCCTACTTGTGATCTTTCTCTCTCTGTTGAATAAATAAAATATTTTTTTAAAAAAGTAAATTGATCTTTTCATACTCCTATCAATTGTATGTGCATCTGGCACTTGGCATTGTCAATTTTAACTCTGTATCAATTTGAAATGATATGAAGTGATGGTACTTCAGTTTGAATCTCATAAGTCAATAGTTTGGTTAAGTTTTTACATGTTTCTGTTCAGTCCTAGAAAACTTTCTTATATGGCTATTTAAGATTGTGCTTCAGCAAAATGAAACAGTAAACCAAAACAAACAAACAAACAAAAAAGTGAATGCCAGGATGCAGAAAGTGTAGAATCTCACAAAAAACAGTTGTAAAAATAGTCCTTGGAGACGGGGCGCCTGGGTGACTCAGTTGGTTAAGCGACTGCCTTCGGCTCAGGTCATGATCCTGGGATCAAGCCCTACATCCGGCTCCGTGCTCCGCAGCAAGCCTGCTTCTCCTCTCTCACTCCCCCTGCTTGTGTTACCTCTCTGGCTGTGTTTCTCTCTGTCAAATAAATAAATAAAATCTTAAAAACAAAAACAAAAACAAAAACAATAGTCCTAGGAGAGCAGCTGTAGGGGCATGGCCTAAAAAACATTTAAAAAAAATACCTGATAGATTACCTTTGTCTTTACATTTTTTTAAGTTTCTAATGTGGCATTAGAGATTTCTGAAGGCAGATTGAGAAAAATGTTGAAAAAATTTGTAACAGGTACATGGGACATTCAGCATACCAGAAAAAAACATGAAATAATTATTAACTCAAGGAAAATCAAGGTATATAAAAGGTCTGGTCAAAGTAAGTAGGAGCAAATGTGGTATGATTTCATTGCTGCCCAGGCTGCACCTGAAAAGATAGACTGGCAACCCAACATTGCATTGGTTGGTCTGTGGAAAGTCTTAAAACCTGAAGATTTCAAACCTGCCCTGTGTGCTCCAGCAGAGGCCTCAGGATATGGTCCTCTTCAGGATGGGTACATCCCATGCCCTGGATACCACAGGCAGGCCAAAATTACCTCTAAGTGAGGGTCACTGCAAGCAACAAGAGGCTGCACTACTCACTGGTCCCACAGAAATAAACAAAAGAAACAGTCAGTTCTGGTTGGTACTGGAGCCAAAGCTACTGTAATATATGGTAACTTCAGAATTTTCCTGGCCCTTTCAGTGCCAATGATGGTTAAAAAGGGCAAATGGCTATAACATTTTGCTAATTGGAAGTTCTCCTCCATGAGTATATGAAGTTTTTCTCTTTCCAATACCAGAGAACATTTTGAATGGTGATATCCTACCAGGTCAAACTCTGTAAACCTTTATTGGTGAATTCTGCCTCCAGGTTAAAATAATCAAAATCAGTGCTGAGGGAAACACCAACTGGGAACCAGTAAGTCTACCATTCCTTTGAATAGTGGTAACTTTCAAACAGTATGAATTGACTGGAGAGCATAAGGAACTAGGAGAAACTAATCCAAAAATTTTACCAAGTGAATATTTCATGCCTTACCTACAGTGTTTTCCATGGCCTGGTGTGGCCAGTATAAAAAGACACATGATTCATGGTGGATGACCAAAGACTACCAAGAATTGAACAAGGTGTACTCCTCATTTATGTGGCTCTGCCCAACATTGCCACCATCTTAGATACTTTGTCCATGGTTCCATGAGTACACCAGGTGGTACTGTATTTACACCTTTTTCAGCATACCCCTGCCTGCTGCGTCACAAGGTCAATTTACCTTCACGTGGAAAGGGCAACAGTGGATCTTTCAAGTGCTTCCCCAAGCCCCACAATATGTCATGGGTGGTAACTCAAGATTTTCCCATGTTCTTCTTCCCCACTTGAGTCAAATGGGGTCATTACATTGATAAAATCATGTTCTCATATGAAGACTTGTTTTTGCAATAAGACAGTGCAAACTTTGCTATAACATGTATGAGAGAGAGGAAGATCAATGAAATCACAGAAAATTCAAGGCCCAGGCACTGCCATAAAGTTTTGGGGAGTCGTATCATCAGATAATGTACACATTGTCCCCAAAGCGGTAATTGACACAATGCAAGCTTATCCAACTCCTAAGAAGGTAAAAGAGGCGCAAGATTTTGGGAGGAGTTTAGGGTTTTGAAGGACACTAATTCCCTAGTTAGCACAATGCTATCATTTCTTTATACTGCCTGGTATCAGAAAGGTACGTGTGGGACTGGAGATCAGAGGAACAAGACTCCTGTGAGAAGACAGAATATTAGTGAAGGCAGATAAATGCTCTAGGAATTTCCAAAGTAGAAGTATTTTTTGAGTTAAATGTAACTGACTCCAGAAGGTATGAAGCAGCAAGAAAGAGCACCCCAGGAATCTTTGTCCCATTTCTAGAAAAGGGCAGGAACATGATACATCCACCATAGAATAATAGCTCCTAATGGTATACTATAGCACTCTTCCAGGTATAGCCTCTCACAAAGGAACAATAATATATCATAAGAAATTCCCTGCCTATCAAGGAGTGGGTTGAGAATATATTCTATCAATCTACCTCTGTCATGGCTCAGATTCCCACATTGACAAAATGGCATGCCTATTTGCAACAGAGGAGCACCCTGTCAACCAGCCCATTGTCTCTAGAACTGTAGGTGTTATTAGGCTCAGTAGTGTATGAAGGTCCTCCAACTAACCCTGCCTCTATACCTGTGGTTGCTCTAGTGGCCTGTAGAATAAGAATAGGGTAAATTCCTAGATGGGTGTATATATATATACCTAATAGACATATACATATATGTATATGTCTATTAGAGGCAGTCCATCCACAAGATCTACAGTCACTATTCAGTCTAACACTGACATCATCTGGATGAAAACTGCAATGAACCACTGTAGTCATTGGGTTGAATGTAGAGCTGTTTGGCTTGTGATCACCCAGGATCCCTGGCCATTAACCCTTTGTATTGACAGTTGGGCTATCCTAAAGGGATTAACGCTATGCATTGGACAA
>PITA01021934.1:21594-31631 GCA_004023965.1 Spilogale gracilis | reverse complement strand
CCCTACCCCACAGCCGTAGTTCCCACAGCCCCACCTTGCTCCTCAGGCAGCCCTACTCTTCCCCCTTAGCAGCGCTTACCTTTTTTGAGTCAGGAACCCTTTATGACCCTGATAAAAAGACACCCGTTTCTCAGGAAAATCATGTCCATACATACCTGTGGGCACAGTCCTGCCACTTCCGCAGACTCGTGGGCCCTGGTGGAGGAGGCCGGCCTCACCGCCAGGCGTTCAACACTCTTTTCAGGTGTGGCCGTGGCTTTTCGTGCTACCTCCTCCCCCACAAACTCTATTCTCAAGTGGCCCTGCTGCGGCTCCCACGCCCCCCCCTCCACACCCCTGCTTCCTGCCTTTCTTCATAAAGAGCCTTTGATGAGCAAACTCACACCTGGAACCTGGTCTTCAAGCAAAGTATCCAGGCAACATTTTCCATAATTGAGGGGAAAAAATGAATCCTGGCCAAGTCCACTCAGAGGGTGTGAGTTGTGCCCACTATGCTACACGCCCCCGCGGAATATTACACAGCTGTCAACAATAGGACCTATGAAGGGGTTCCGATAATTGTGAAAAGTATGAATTTTAAATTAATAAACAGCAGAGAATGGAGTCTAACGGTGTGATCATTATTGCACAGAATGCTGCCCACACATGGACAAGAGTCGGAAGGAAATAAGCAAACTCCCTGTGCTGTAAGGTTCTGAGGAGTAGGGTCTGTGCTCAGATTACTACACACTGAGAGACAGGCACACAAAGTTTACACACACACACACACACACACACACACACACACACACCCTAAACGCACTCATAAAGCCCAGCAAGGAAACACATTCTGGATGAAGAATTGTAAGAAAATGCTCATAGCCGTTTTCTCCAGGTAGTAGAATCAGGGCATTTTTTTTCTCCTTTTTCCTTGTATGTATTTTTTACACTTCCTTTAATGTGTGTGTATGGCATTTATAGCATTTTTTTTTAAATGTAGTCAAATGTTTTGGTTTTTTTTTTTCTTTTTTCAGTAGCTAAACCTTCTAACTTTATTTTTAATTTTTTAAATTAGTTTTTATCATGTCCAATTAAACAGCATCTAGTACATCAAAAGACTTTCTGAAGATTCTACATGAAAAATAAATTGGTGATGAAGATAAAAATCAGGACAAAATACTCAGGCCTCCCATGACTTAAAAGGGTTCCTGGCCCCTCAGCTGGCTGTCCTTTCCTCCTGGAGCATCGAAATACCAAAAGGGAAGGTGTGTCTCCAGGGCTGCAGGTGGCCTGCTTCCTCCCTCCATGACTTTCCTTCCTGGAATCTCACTCAGCCGTTTTCCAAGAGCAGCCCGAATGCGGCACTTACCTCCTTCTGCCCAGGTCGGCGGGCTCCCCACCATCATTCTCCGTGGTGTGGTCTGGATGCTTCTGGCTCCCCGGATCCAGCGCAGCCAGGAGCTCGGACTGCAAGGCCGTGGGCAGAGCCACACTCAGGAGACGGCGCAGCGTGCCCCCAGGCACCATGGCCAGCCTGGACAGGTACGACGCTAGTCTCAGCTCCTAGAGGGGTTAACGGGACGCTCGTGACCTCGCTGCTCTGACCGTGATGAACAGCACACTTTCACGGACAACAGTCTTAGGATGTTTTGTCCCATGGAGGCAAATATTGTAGCATCTTGGTCTTGAAAACACATCCCCCAATTCAAGCTGTCAAGAAAAACCTATGTGGTCAGCAACCCTGGCTCACCACGATGTGTCCGGAACCTTCCTCCGTGCTCCCGACTGCTCTCAGCTCACGCACCAGAGCCTCACCTCGGGGCCAGCAGCAGGGCCAGTGGGTGAGGTTTCTCCTCTCCTACCCTGCGTACCGTGAGGCCCTACGGCTCAGATCGAAGAGCGCAGCTCAGCAAACAACCTGGAATGTCCCCAGACCAGCAGATGGTTGAGGACGCTAGGCTACGGGCGCACCTAGATGGATGCCGCATGGAAAGAGCCTGTCCCCCCAGGTCACATCCTATCAGAGTTCATGTGTCTTTCTTTCCCGAACTGATGAGATGCAGACATGGAGAAGGGCATCGTGGCTGCTGGGGGTCGGGGAGTGGGTGCACCTGTTAAGGGGTGGCGCGAGGCAGGTCTCTGTGCGGATGGAACAGCCTTGTATCTTGCCTGCGGTGCTGGTTACGTGAATCTACACGGGAAACTGACGCAGAACCACACACGCATTACGTGACCCGTATCACACACTGATCTCGTGCTAGAACTTGGTAAGAGGCAACCACGGGGTGAAACTGAGTGAAACATGGGGTGGGGCACCGCAACTCTCTACACTAGCTTTGTGACTTCCTGGGAATCTAAAAGTGTTTCAAAGTAAGAGGTCAAAAAAGAGAGAGAGACAAAGAGAGAGACAGCATAGGCTCTGCACTCTGGGGAGCCTGGGTTGGCCTCTGTCCCCACCACACCAAAAGGACGGTCCTGGGGTGCCTTTCTTTCTCTCTGTGCTCAGCTTCCTTATTTGTAAAGTGGGGTCACTCTAACACCTACAGCAGAGGCTTTCGTGAGGACAGAATGAGCTGCCGCATGTGAAACTGTCCCATGCTGGTGAGACACAGACAGCTGCTCAGAACGACATGCTTTCTTCTCCTGTGGTCCAAGGGATGGAAGTCTAAAGTCATGTCCCCTGGACTAAAGTCAGGATGTCCACAGGGCTTGTTTCTGCTCAGGCTCTGGGGACTCTGTCTTCTTGCCTTTTCCAGCTCCTAGCAGCCACCTGCCTGCCTGGGCTCATGGCTCTTCCTGCTTCTTCAAAGTGCATCCCTTGAGCCTCTGCCTCCATCACAGTGACAGGGCCCTGCCTTCTTCCTGTGCCTGCTCCTGCCTTCCTCTATACAAGGAACTTTTCCCTCCTTCCTGTATGGATTTCTGTTGTTTGTGTGTTCTCAGCATGTTTCATCCTCTTTGTTTTTAAGAAATGTGGTTTTTAAAAGGAATTTAAGCAATGCGGAAAAGCACAAAGATGAACGTTAAAGTAATTATTCCAAATGCCTTTATCCAGAAGTGATTATCAGTAATATTTGCCAAGCATCATTCCAAACATCTTTCTAGACATATATGTGGATGGAGGGATGGAAGGATGGATGGATGGATGGATGGAGAGAGAGATGGATGGACAGGTGGATAGATAGATAGGTGGGTGGATGAACACGAACATGACTATAAAAATGAGATCAGAATGCACATAAAATAATATTCAGTTCATGTATTTATTTTGCTGATTGCCTGCTCTCCCCACTAAAATATCAGGTCCTGAGGGCATAGACTTCATCTCTTGTGTTTACTGCTGAAATCCGAGTTCCCAAGACAGCCCCTGCTGCTTACTAGAAGCACAGTGAATATTTATTCATGAACAAAGCCTCTTCAGAGGATGTCAGGGTCTTTGAAGTCAAGGGGACTCCATCTTGTCTACAAAAGACCACAGTCACCCTCGAGCCTCGAGGGAGTTAAGAAAGGAATTCATTGGGGTCCCAGCCTCTCCCACAGCACAGGGAAGCTTCCTGCCTCGCTGGGTTAGTGCCGTTCATTTCTTAAGGGGCACCCCATTCCCGTTTTATTCATGCAGCGATGAGGAAGTATCTTGCTTTAAAGGAAAGGCACAGGAGCTTGAAACGGAATGACTAGAGCATCTAAAGAGAGCGAAACCGGATTTCAGCGGCCAGCTTTGTTCCCTGTGGAGCCTCCTCTATGCGTGTGGAACTCGGGTCCGACAGAGAAGACAAGCAAGTCCGGGTGCCGGGCAAGTCTCAGAAAAGAGGCTGACCAGGGCGGCCACGACTATCGTCGCAATTGCTGCCGCTGGGCCTGACTGGGGATGTCCTCTGCTGCCGACCTGGGGCCAGGCGCTGGTCAGCAGTCCGCCCAGCAACTCCCCAGCTCCCGCCGCCACTCCGCCCGCGCTGATGGGGAGGACACACGTGCCCTAACGGGGCCTCACCTGGCTGTACAGTGCCCCAAAGGTGTCCAGCTCCACATTCTCCAGCAGATCCTCCAGCACGACGCTGTGGTCCCGCTCCTCCCTCCAACTGGAGTGCAGATGAAAATCTACGTGAGTCCACCTTGGTTATCACGTGATCCCAGGAGAAGACCAACGAGTACTTAAGCAACAGTGACATATCTCATCTACCTTATTATTTTTTTTAAACCTACTGAAAGAGGCATAGCTCTTCTTGCTCTAGAACGCTTTGCAAATATGGTATTATGGTGGTGGGCCAGGACAGAGGGCTCGTCCAAGGGAGAAGTCTTGTGGGAGCTGTATGGAGAATTTCTGTGGCTTGGCGAGGCCATCGGGAGTCCTACTTGGAAAACTCACAGTATTTGTCGTCATGCTCAAAAAGACCCAGATCTGGGGGCCTCGCCCACTGTGTGCCCCGTGTGGAGGCAGACCCAGAACCTGGTCCTGGTTCTGGCCACAGAGGCTGGGGGCACCTCTCCACATGGGGGTCTCCCTCAGGCCTTCTGACTTCTACGTGAGAGGGTCTGCCTATCCAGTCCCTGAGCTGATAGCGGGGGTAAGTAACATGGTGGGTTCCTCCGCATTCTTGTTGGCTGACTTAACTCCAAACTCATGTCAAAAGCTCTTCTTGTGGGCGCCTGGGTGGCTCAGTGGGTTAAAGCCTCTGCCTTCAACTCAGGTCATGATCTAAGAGTCTTAGGATCAAGTCCCACATCAGGCTCTCTGCTCTGCGGGGAGCCTGCTTCCTCCTCTCTCTCTGCCTGCCTCTCTGCCTACTTGTGATCTCTCTCTCTGTCAAAGAAATCAATAAAATCTTAAAAACAAACAAACAAACAAACAAACCTCTTCTCGTGAACAATTTGCCCCACGAGGCATGAGGGGTATGAGGCGCCATTACACCCGGAAATCCTGGTGTAAACGAGGTCAGTGTCTCCGGGCCCTTCTCCCTCCGATGCCTCTCACACAATTAGTTCACTTTGATGTTGTGTTTCCAGGAAAGCATAATCAAATGCATTAAAATAGCCCATACATACACCACCCAGACGTCACATCTGTTACAACTGGGTCTCGCTGCTGCTAATTAGTTTGTGCACGTGTGTTTTCAAAAACGGAATCACACCAAGTGTCTCGTTTGCACCCCGTCCTTTCCAAATCAGTGTGATTTTCACAGTGGAAAACCATGAAGCTGTGAGAAGTTCACACCCTGGGCAAAGGCTGATTGTTAATTAAGAAGAATGCAAAGAACAGCCTTAACTACAGACAGGGTCCAGTCCGTTTTATAATTTTACCAAAGCAGGAACTATCCCGGTCACGGTGAGATCTGAGTTCAGGTCTGCATTCACTGCACTGCACTTGTGTTTGGATAAAACACTGTGATTCCATATGTCACCATCAGGGAAGGGGGAAGGGCGCGGGAACCTTCCCTGCACTATCTTTGCCATTTCTTGTGAGTCTACAACTATTTAAAAAAATCAAGTTTAAAAAGCATGTTCAGTGAGAACTTCAATGATCTTACAAAGAAAATAAACCAAAGCATAGTCCGATATCAGGGAAGAAGTGAGCTCCTAAGTTAGCAGCAGGTGCCTGAGCGCTGGGAGGATGCCTGAGACAGACGCGTGACAGCCGGGGGCCGCGTCCAGCTGAGCGGAGAGGCCGGGGAACCCCCAGGCCTGCAGGGAACCCACACTGCACCACGCCGCCCCCGGGCCCTGCACTCACCTCTGCTGCTGGCATTCTAGTAACTTCCGGGCCTGGCTCAGGGCCTGCTGCAGGACAGCAGAGACCTGCCTTCCAGAATGCGTGTCCTCAGGCTCGCCCAGAAGCCCAGGCCCATCTCCGGCCCACTGCTGCCGGCTTGCTAGGGCCCTCTGCAGCTGGGCCGCCTCCTGGTGCACCAGCTTCTCTTCTAGCTTCCTCTCCAGCTCCTGGAGCTCCTGCGTACAGAGGGGCGAGGGGCCCGCAGATTAAATCAGACCTCCTGGGCCCGGCACGACCTGCTCTTACCCGTCTCCCCCATCCAGCCACACCAAATACTATAAGGAGGCCACATCGTGACCTCTCACGCCTCCCTGCCTTCGTGCACGCAGCTCCCGTCACCTGCAGGGCCCTCCTCTGTTTGCTTGGCCACTCCCGAGTCTCCTTTGGAGCCCTGGTTCAGGAACGCCCTCAGGGAAGGGCTCCTCAGGTCCTGGATGGTGCAGACCCCTTCTCCGAAGTCGCCCACTCACCCTCCCCCGTATGTGCCCATCACAGACTGAATGTCTGCAGCCCCTCACAATTCTGATGTTGAGGCCAACACCCCGGGATGGGATCTAGGAGTGGTGCTTCGGGAGGCAGTTCAGTTTAGATGAGGTCATGAAGGTGGAGTCTGGTGATGGGATTAGTGTCCTTATAAGATGTAGAGGAGAGGGACCCGGGTCCCCACTCTCCGCCAGGTGAGGACTCAACAAGAAACGGGCCGTCTGCAAGCCAGGAAGAAAGCTCTCGGCAGCAACTGACTGCTGGGACCTTGATTGCGGACCTCCAGCCTCCAGGACCGGGAGAGAACTAGCTGTTGTTTCATCCCCCAGGCTATGCTGTTCTGTTCCAGAAGCCTGAGCAAACTCAGACACCGCCCCATCATTGTAGCCGCCTGACATCCCTGTACGCTTCTGCTACAGTGTGAGCTCCGGGGGGCAGGGCTGCTTCTCTAGCCCGCCGTCTGCAGCGCTCAGCACCGTGCCCGGCACACCTCGCTGATCTATACAAGGCGACAGCACACATTCATCTGCCTGAGGGGAAGCCTGTGCCGGGGCACAACCACCACGGTTGACGCTGATGGGACCCCACAGAGCACTGGGCTCCGTTCTAAGTGCTCACATATATTAATCTTATTGAGTCCTTCTAACAACCCTAGGGAATACACGCTCTGAATTTCCCCATTACAGAGGAGATTAAAGCAAAAGAGTTCCAGCAATTTGCTCTCTCATGCAGCTTTTAGGGGGCAAAGCCAGATCTGAGGTCAGGGTTTGTGTCCTTAACCATCACGCTATCCTGCCTCTCATTGGCCGAGCAGAAGAAATCTGCCTTCTTGGGCCACTAGAGTCAGATAATGTGGCTACTAGAGGCTGTCCACGACCTGCTTCCGTGGGTGGGGAGGGGGCTCAAGGTCCCAAGTCTCATAGGATGCACACACATCGAACCTCTTACTCACCAGACAGGCCAGGGCTCTAAGTGAGGGCAGGGAGTGGAGCTGGGGCTTAATCCTAAGGGGTTTTGGATGGGCTCCATAGTGGACGGTGGTCCATAATTGTCCCAAAATAACTGCAGAAGAGTCTGCTTCTCTGCTGGGGAGCCAACGCATGCGTCAGATTGTCAAAAGGACCTCAAAGTGCCCCCCTCCGTGACTCAGAAACACTGCTCAAGAACCAAGAGTGAAGAAAAGGGGGCCAGAGAGGGAAACTGAGGCCACCGCTTGCTCAGCATCTGGGTTTTGTCCCCAGTGGGGCCCTCTAACACGCTGACGTTTCCCATTGTGGCCCATCCGTCTCATTGCACCATCCCAAACGTAAATATAACCAGACACAGAGCGTCCAATAGCACTAATGGGTTTCTGACAGCGTGTTCTATCAGCAGCCCAGAGCCCGGTGTGGACCAGACTCACTGATGTCACTCTCTCCCTGGCCAGCCCCAGCCACCGCGTGGGGAAGGCAGACGCGAACCATAGCCACCAGTGTCTCCAAAGCATGAGTTGAGCACAGACAGCATCACATGTGTTTTCCAAGACCAGGTGAGTCCTGGCTGGGAACAGAAAATGAGGGGGGAATGTGTCTGCAGGTTGTCCTCCCAGAGGCCAGCCTGTCCCCCAAACTCCTTCTGCACCCCAGGCATCCACCTGCCGCTTTGCACAAGTGGAAGCCAGGGCCTGACTCTGGAGTTCTCTTCAATGGAGTTCACTGCTGCGGGCAGGGAGCCCGGGAAGGCAGCTGGCCTGTTCACCCAGCAGAGAGCCCAGGGCGTGGCTCACACAGAAGGAAGAACAGTCACGGTCAGCATCACTGTCTCGACTATTTATAATGACATCGGCTAGCAGGTACTGTGAGACTGGATTCAGCGCAAGGTAGAAACGTGTGATTACCCCATTCTACAGACACAGCGGCTGAGGCGTGGAGAGTATCGGTCAAACTCCTGAAGTTACAGAGCTACACGAGAGCCTCGGTGAGGAGCGATTTCAGGTTTCTCTGACTCTGCGCCCCACCCCGCAGCTCTGCTGTCTCTGGTAAGCACTCTGTAGGTATGGGCTGAATGAATGCTTAGAAGGATAGATAATAAGATGATGGACAGACAGACTGATGAGCTGCGGGCCTTATATTGGGTACCAGGGACCAGGGGTGAATGAGACATAGCCCCAGGACTCTGGGAACTCACACTGGAATGTGGACGTCAGTCTTACATTGTTGTGACAGGAACAGCACGTGCTGTTGCAGAGATTCAGGAGGGCGGGTGTGTGAGCACAAAGCTGAAAGAGACCAACTCTGCCCCAGGGAATCATGGGTGGCTTCATGGAGGAGGCAGCATTTGGCTTCTCTTAGGTTATGGATACTAGCTTGCAAAGGGTGGAAAGAGAAGCAAGGCAGGGGTAATTCACAGAAATGGAGGCCTGACTGTCACTCAGGAGTGCAGGAGCAGTGAGAAGGTCCAGGGGTTGAAATACGGGGTCCCCCTGAGAATAGTGAAGGAGAAGGTTTTAAATCCAGAGCTGAGGGTGGGGCCGTCAACGATCGT
Organism: Spilogale gracilis; assembly: GCA_004023965.1. Lineage (NCBI taxonomy): Eukaryota > Metazoa > Chordata > Mammalia > Carnivora > Mephitidae > Spilogale > Spilogale gracilis. The sequence continues at coordinate 22,879 of PITA01021934.1, read as the reverse complement.
TTGGGTTTTTCAGAGAAACTGCGGGGCTGCAGTAAAGAGGGGCCCAGAGTAGGCAGAGGGAGGGAGGCAGAAACTGATGGGAGGACAGGAGTCCAGTTTTGTGGGAGAAGATGCACGCCCTGCTTTCCAGAGGCGGGACCTTGGTGCAACGCTGAAACCTCCCTCCTTCACCTGTTTCAAAGCATCACAGGTTTGACACAAGCTTCAAACACTGCGCATGATGCTTTGGCCTTAATGAGAGCTAGATTAATGGCAGCAACTTACTACTCGTGTTATTTGTTCTTTTTCACCTTCTAGATTCATCCCAGAAGTGAAGCTGGGCCAGCAAAAGTCAGAAGTAAGGATAAAAGTTCAGGCAGAAAGCACAGACCGGGCGACTAGCAGCACGTGGGCAGTAGGGCAGAGGAGGAGAGGGCAAGACACCGGGTGCGAGCGTGGAGCGGTGCTCACAACAACTGAAGCTCTAGGACACAGACAGTGGGTGCCTTCGGTCCGGGGGCCCCTTATCTGTCATGAGGAAGTTCATCCTCTGTAGCTTTGCCCATCGTGCCGCTCAGCCCCATGATTTAGTGATGTCTTGCCCCTGTTCCCATTTCACAAGAGGAGTCTAAATCTTTCATCCAAGGAGGTGCGCTGGATATGGTTCTCTTACGAGTCATTTCTTCCAAAGCATTGCATTTCATGCTTTTTTAATTTCCCTGAATGTTTAATAGCTTAAAAGACCGTTCACAATGGGAAAGCGTTTTCACAGAATGATCAGACTGTGGAATGAAAGTCTGGTACCTGGAGCAAAACAAGAGGTTGGTCTTCCCTCCCAATGCAAACCGAGAAAACACTGGCTGCCTTTCTACCAACTCAATACTACATCACGTGACTTATGAGCAGTCGCTTCTAGTTCAGGGCACGTAACTCTTCCAAACACTGTCAAGAATCAGGAAGCTTTGATGTTCCTCCAAAAGACTGGGCAATCAAACTGCAAATGTAAGCATTGTACCGCCCGGCGAAGACAGAAATCAGGGCGGTCTCAAGTAAAAAGAGCCTCAAGGTGTCTCAGGGCTGAGCTGAGGGGTTGCCCAGGGTCCTCCAGGGGCAGCAGGTTAACTGTGAGCTGGACCCATTGGTTCCTACCGTCTAGTCTGCCCCTCCTTGATACGCGACCTTGACCTGCCCTTCACCCGCTTCACCTATATATAATTCCCAAGCCAGCCACTCCCCCCCCCCCCCCCCCCCCGCACACACACACACCCATCGCCTCTCACACTTGCTGTAGACTTTGGGTAAATAC
>PITA01021934.1:0-21494 GCA_004023965.1 Spilogale gracilis | reverse complement strand
AATCTGGCAAACTTTGCAAATGGATATTTTAAAGTTAAACTAACCTTATATTCCTGGGAACACCTCATCCTGACCGTGCTGTGCTAATTACTTTATGGATGGCCGGGTTATGCTAGCAATACTTTGTTTACGAACTCGACATCGATGTTTACAGGTAAGGGTGAACCGTAACTGTTCTTTCTTTCTTTTTTTTTTTAAAGATTTTATTTATTTGACAGAGAGAAACACAGCCAGAGAGGGAACACAAGCAGGGGGAGTGAGAGAGGGAGAAGCAGGCTTCCCGCCGAGCAGGGAGCCCGATGTGGGACTCGATCCCGGATCTCCGGGATCATGACCTGAGCCGAAGGCAGTCGCTTAACCAACTGAGCCACCCAGGCGCCCCGTAACTGTTCTTTCTCATAATGACTCACATCTGGTCTTGGTCACGGTGGGCTGAGCTTCATACAATGAGGAACGGTCCCTATTTTTCTAACATCAGGAATAATCTGTAGATGAGGCTGCAAAACTCTGTTGGAACTCACCTATAAAACTATTTTCTGTGTGTGTCGGAAGATTTCTTGACAACTGAATCAATTTCTTTTGTGGTAATAAGACTATATACAGACTACTTTTGTACTTGAGTCAATTTTGACGAATTTTCCAGAAAAGTTTTCATTGCCTTTCAGTTTTAAAATTCATCCACATGAAATTGTTCAGTTTTATTTTCTAAAACTCTACTGCATGTAGAGTTACATTTTTTTTTTAATCATTTACTTGTCCCTTATCTCTTTTTTAATAGGGTCACTCATGTCAGAACTTTGTGTATTTTATTAGCCTTTTTTTTTTCCAGCAAATTCAACTTTTCACTTGACTGATCTATTCTATCCTGGTTTTGGTTGGCTGGTTCCTGGCAGTCTTTTTCTTATTTTATTTACGTGATCTTCCCTCCTTCTTTCTACAGGTTCATTTGTCATTGTTCCCCTCTAGCTTTTTATATGATCTTAATCATAACCTTTCTTCTCTAATACGAGTTTAGGGCATTAATTTCCCATACAGCTGAAACACTACTTCAGCCAAATCCCACGCATTTTAATATGTTGTATTTACATTATTTTTCTGTTCTATATTTAAACAAATTTCCATTTTCATTTCTTTGACCAATGAATTATTCAGGAGCAAGTTTTAAAACTCTCCAAGTGGGGCCCCTGGGTGGCTCAATCGTTAAGCGTCTGCCTTTGGCTCAGGTCATGATCCTGGAGACCTGGGATCGAGTCCCGAATCAGGCTCCCTGCCCAACAGGAGGCCTGCTTCTCCCTCTCTCACTCCCTCTGCTTGTGTTCCCTCTCTCGCTGTGTTCCTCTCTGTCAAATAAATAAATAAAATCTTTCAAAAAAATAAAAAAAATAAAACTCTTAAAGTATGGACTTTGAGTACTAACCTTTTCTTAAACAGATTCAAGCTTAATCGTTTTCCAAAAGAGGGTCAAATAACGTTGTGCAACTTCATTGTAACTTTTCCAATGTATGCACCAAAAGAATATATATTTGTTAATTGCTGGCTGTAAGATTCTGCAGGTAGACATTAAACACAGGTTGATTATGGGTTAATCATTTATCAGTATCTTTAAATGTGTCTCGCCTGATCAAGCACAGAAAGAGGGGTGTGCTGAAATCCCCCACCACTGTGTCAGATTTGTTAAGTCCTCCCCGCTGTTCTGTCAAGTTTTCTTTCATTATTTTGGGTATTTTTATTACATACATGCAAGTTCAGAATCACTCTGCTCTCCACATGAATGAAAATTTTTAAAGTCATTCAGTATTACCTTTAATTTTAAAAATAACTTCATGAATCATTATTTTTATAGTCTATACTGACGATCTGAGCATCTAACATTTTTAGGGACTTTAATCTGTGGGGGCTTTTTGTCTCTCCTATATATACATCATCTTATCTTGCTCATGTGTTTGGGGACTTCTAATTCATATTTCACTGAAAGTAATCTTTGCAAATCCCGAGTTGCCCAGCTTGAGAATATTTTTCTCTGGGAGGATTGGCTTTTGCTTTGGCCATGCACTGGAGTAGTCATCCATCCTAGAACCATTTTAATTAAATGTATTGCCTTGGAGATTTCCTGACTGGAGAGCTAAAGTACTTTGGGATTCCTTCCTCACACCAGCGACTTTGGCTACAAACTCACAGCAGAGGAATGCCTGGGTGGCTCAGTTGGTTAAGCGTCTGCCTTCGGCTTGGGTCATGATCTCAGAGTCCTGGGACTGAGTTCTCCATTGGGATCCCTGCTCAGTGGGGAGCCTGCTTCTTCCTCTCCCTCTGCCTGCCGCTCCCCCTGCTTGTGCTTTGTCTCTCTTTCTGACAAATCTTAAAAAAAAAAAAATTCACAGGGAGACTCCCCACTCCCCTCTCGACCCAGCCCGCTGCCCAGCCCTCTGGAGTAGGGCCAGAAAAGGACGGATTTCTCTGTCAACGGTGACTCTTTGGACAGCAGGTGGCTTTCTCCTCTCACCCCGTCACTGTGTGTTCGAGTTCTTCAGGACACCCCCAGCATCATCTCTCAGTCCTCCAAATGAACCCCAAATCCTTGGTTGCAGATTTCAGTCTCTGCCCCAGGATATGACTCTGTGGATTTGCTTTCCCCAGGATATCCTTGGCCTTTGGAAATTTGCCACATTCTCTTGTGAACTCACAAGACATTAAGAGGTCGGTCTATTTTTACTTAGCCAGCATCTGAATGTTTTGTGCGGGCACACCATTGTTGCCACTTCTTTCTATCCTTAAAACATTTGACATTATGCAGGCTGCCTAATGTTTATGGGAGAACCAGTTCAGGACTCTTCAGAACACGTTATTTACGACTTTCAAAAAGGAACGATGGGAACCCCCACTGGCGAGATCAACGGGGACAGTCCACGAACAGGGAGAATCCATGAATGTGACCTTGTGGGCTGAAGTCAGAAACAGAATGCATTCCGCTCCTGGCATTCATTAGCCGCGCAGACTTCAGAAAGAACTTGACCCGCCACCTGCCCGAATGTCAATTTCTCTCCCCGAGCACTGAACATCCCAGCAGCACCCACGTCACAACCCGGCTCTATAATTAAGTAATATAATGTGTGACAGCATAAGCAGAGCGGCATAAGATTGCAGCTTACAATCAGTCACACTGAAAGGGCCATTCTGAGATGTGTGATTAGGAATGATTAATGCTGACACGAGAGCGTGTCCCTTTGTACTTGCTTGCACCCAGTGAGCGTGGGTTCCTTTCCTCTCCGGAGAATTTATAATAACATATGACGTTCTAAAATCGGCTCATCAAGGGCCTGAGATTAGTCCTCAAAACAGTTGATTCCAGAGCTTTTGGTGTACGACTATAGCTTTCACACCTTGACAAAAAATGCAGCAAGTAGGAATAGTGGTAATAAGTTAATTATAAAAATAAACAGCAATCCAGTATTTCATCACGTCTAAGGCGCCGTTAACTGAAAGCCGTGCTGTTTTCACAGCTCTATGAATGACCATCCTGGTGGTGTTGATTTAAGATGCGCCCCAGTCTTAGAAATGCTCTAAATGTTAACATTCAGAAAGTTTGCTTCCTGGGGGCAATGAAATTGAGCAGGCTTGAGCCGTAAGTCACCTCACTCAGTCCTCCGTGCAACCCTGCAGTGTAGACAGGACAGGAGAGCACCCACTTGACGGAGAGGGGGCCAGGGGAGCACACCAGGAGGAACCCAGGAGCCCACAGATGTGGCGCAGGCTCTGTCCCTCTTCCTTCCCGAATCGTGCACTCACCGGGCTGTGCGACCCCAGGATTTGCTCGCAGGCCAACTTCGTCAGGGTCTCGGACTCACTCAGCTCCTCCAGGAACAGGTCCTGGAGGCTCAGGAGGGCAGTGTACGCCCACAGGGTCGTGGCTGTTCTGGCCACCTTCTGGAACTGCAGGGAGACAAGGGACTCTGCGAAACGGGCCTCCTGAGCCTCCAGCTGCCGCACACGTTCCCGAAGCAGCTCTCCGCGGACCTGGGGAGGGCAGGCCAGAAGCCAGGCAGGTAAGCGGGGGGCAGGCGACGGGGAGAGGCCATAGCAACAGCGCCCTGCTAGGCTGTGCTCCGGGAGCCATTCACTCAGGACTCCGGAAGGCCTCAACCACTCGTAGCCCTAGAAATTGCAAGGTGTCATTTAGGACCACAAGTCATCTCTGCTTACAAAGACTCTCCGGGGTTCCCGGAGTCTTGTGTTCACTATTTCTCACTCCTTAAGGTACAAGGAACTGTGTCGCTCGCTATGCAGTGGGAAAGCCCTCAAGGTCCCCCACCCAGAGGATGAAAGTTCAACTTTTCTAACACAGACTCCGATCACAGCTGACGTGGGCCTGGAAAGTCCCATATGTCCCTCTGTCACCCCCACGTGCACGCCTGGGACTCCACCCTCCCAGCCACTCCGGGCCGGCCGGCTCGCCATGCTCGTGTGCCTACTGTCAGACCCCCCCACTGTGGCTGAAACGCCCCTTATCCCCGTCTTCCTGAAGATCTCCTATTTGTCCTTTGGGTCCCTGGTTCCAGTCACTCTCTTCGAAGTGTCCTTACAGGGTAGGTGTTTATCACTCTCTTTTCCGTCCTCCCTTCTTTCCAGGCTCTTCTCCTGAGCCAGCCTTCACCACACTGCTGACCCCGCCAGGCCACGAGCCCCTCCGGGGAAGGGCCCCACACCCAGAGCGTTCCGTAAATTGCAGATGAGGGAATCCGTCCACTCCACTCGGTCACACAACCAAGCCGCTCGTTCTGTCACCTGTGTCACCACCTCTTATATTTCCCCTGGAAAACTTGCCACGTGAACAGTGGGGTCTCATGCTTCTCAGATGCCACCACCTGAGCCCCTAAAGGCAGGTCCCTAAAACTGTGCACCCCCCCGTCCCGTCACAGGGAGCTCAGTAAACCACCAGCCAAAGAGCAGCTTGCTCAAGCACCTATCTTGGGGAAGCCTTTCATTTAATCTTTGGAAGTGTGTGGAATTTCAATCACAAAACCAAAGGTAGAAGTGACGCGAGTGTCCCTCGACAGAGGAATGAACAGACACAGTGCGGTGTATGCGGACAATGGAGCATTAGCAGCCTTCAGCATGGGAGGTCCTGACCCCTGCCGCCACACAGACGGACCTTGAGGACGTGATGCTGTAAGTGAAAGAAGCCGGTCACAGAAGGGCAGACGCTGCAGGATTCCCCTTACGGGAGGTAGCTAGCGCGGTCAGATGTGCACAGACTCTGAGTGGACGGTGGGTGCCGGGGCCGGGCCTGCAGACGAGGGGAGTGAGTGTTTCATGGGACAGAGCTTCAGTCTGGGGAGATGAATGTTCCAGCGATGGGGAACAGCACTTAGGTATATTTTACCCCAATCAAAGATACCGCAAAAGGTTGTGGAAGTTTGTTTTCTGCCATGTAACCTACTTTTATTTATTTTTAAGATTTTGCTTATTTATTTCAGACAGAGAGAAAGCACATAAGGACGGGAAGAGAGAGAAGCAGACTCCCGAGGAGCCGGCAGCCCGATGCAGGACTCGATCCTGGGACGCCGAGATCAAGACCTGAGCCGAAGGCAGCCACTGAACGGACTGAACCACCCAGCGCCCACGTAGCCTGTTTTTAATCCCATGTTTACGGTTGGAGGTTTGGAAGTGGTTGACATACGGAAGAATGTTTACAGGAAGCGGCGGCTGGCGGAGGACGACGACCCTGAGGGTCCCGAGGTATCGCGGGCTTCCTGTGCCCATCTGTGTGTCCCTCGGAGGAGGAATGCAAGTCCCAGTTTGAAAAGCTTAGATCTCGTCTCTACAACCCGACCTTTAGGAAAAACACCCATGGGAGGAAGAGGGAAGAAGTGCTCCAAAGAAACACACAGATGGCTTGTTGGCTGGGGGGAAAAAGCCTGTTGGGGTAGAGAGGGGGACCTAGAAGCACGTTTTTTGGAGAGGCAGAGCCTTCAAGAAGCTCCAGAGAACACAGAGGAGCGCCAAATGGCATGTAGGGTCTGCAGAGACACATGATAAGGGCACCCGCCTATCTGGTTCACGGAAAAGCCCACAAAGAGCAGGGAGCGGAGGCGGCAAGGCCGAGAGCTTGGAGGAAGAGCACAGTTGCTCTGGAAGATGGAGGCTCATTTCTCTGCTTGAACAGGAACAAGAAGCCTTATTCTCAAAAGGATGCTATTAGACGCCAATCTTTCCCTAGCTTGGAGAACCAGGTGACAGCCCCCTGCCCACTGATGGGTTTCCATGGTAACCGCAGATCACACCAGAGCGTCCAGGGTGGGCCTTACGGAAGGGCAGGCAGCCATCCTCAGCCCGAGGCATCCATGCCGCTCCAGCGGTGGCCCCATGTCCTTCCAAGACTGGGCGAAGCCTCGTGAGAGTGGGACCCAAGAGCGGTGTCTGATGGCTCCCTTGTGGGACGCAGGGACTGAGTCTTTAAGGCACTTCCCGGATCTTCCTGCAAACGCCCTGTGCCCACAGCTGCTCTCTCATCCCAAGGTTACAAGCAGAGTATATTTATGCTTCATTCATCAATCCAAGAAATAATTCATGAGCACCAAATACGTATAATATATAGGAATGTGTGACGCACAGAGGGGATGGGGCGGGGCTGGAGAAGAGGAGAAGATCCACGAGATGGGGATCTGACCCTGAAGGGGCTCATCACTGAGGACCGAAGCAGGTTCTAACTCTGTCACGTACTAGCTCGTGACCCTGATCGGGAAAGTCTACTGCCTATATTTTCTTATCTGTAAAATGGGACTAATAATGCCTCCTAACACACAGGATCTTACAAAAAGCTTTATTGAAGTACAGCTGTCATACAAAAGCTGCACATATTTGAAGGTGAACATCTGGTATGAGTGACATCTTAGCACACCCTAAGACAATGGAAAGGGCGATGGTAAACCCAGGAAGTCCTTCAAGAGGAAAAACACGAGTGACAGGCCAAGAAAGGGGTGAGCGGTCCCCTTATCATGCACCTGCGATGAGCTCAGATTTCCACATCACCTCCATGGGGTCTCCCTCCTCCCCACCGCTGGGTGGTTGGTGGCCCAGATACCCTGTAAAGTGAGTTCCCTGCAGGGGTGCAGGGCAGAGCGAGGCGGCCAGAACATCTCGAGTTTCAATTGCACAAATTCACACCAGAAACACGGGGACAAGTGTAAAGCATTTCCTGTGTCCTCTACAAATCACGTGGACGGTAAAATTACGATAAGAAACTTTCTCCAAAACCCTTTCCTCTTCTTTGGAAAGTTTAATATGTTAATTTCGGCACAGTAAGAACACGCCTCTAGCGAGGGCTTTCATCCTTGTCTAAAAAGAGCCCTGGGAAAGGGTACAGATTTGCATTTCTGTGAAAGGCTTCGTTAAATATTCAAGCTACCTAAAGTAATAAAAATTCATTTTCAAAATAATATGCTGCTAAATACTCTTTTTTTTTTTTTTAAATGGGAAGTTCCAACCACTGCCTTACTCGTCTCTCTGAGTTGCTTCCTGGTGTATTTCAAAAAAAGTAGTTTTCTTGTAGGTTCGGTGATGCCCTTTGATTGCAAATTAAAATCAACCTCTGTCAGCCAGCAGAAAATTACTGGCACTGAAGGAGTTCAAGACATCACAGTCTCCCCACCCAGGTTGGGGAACAAACAGAAGCACGGGTGAACCAGACAAAGGCTAAACAACAGCTTTAACAGTGATGCGATCTACACTGGAGAACGCCGGCCCAGCGGGGTTGTGGGGTGTCCAGATGAATACACACACTCCCCCAGGCCACTGAATGCGGTCCTAGGTGGACAGAGAATGGGGGCCTCCTGCAGGCTGCCTGGTTTTGGAGGAGAACAAGCCCAGTGCCCTCTTTAATCCCACCAGTCAGATAAGGCCCTCCCTGGAGGAGAGAAAGCAAGGCACGGAGAGTGGCCAGGAGGGCGCTAGCCAAGTCCCACGTGGATGAGAATGTCACGTCAAGAATCTCGAGTCCAAAGGCTGTGAGGAGCACGCTGATGAAATGCTCTTTACCTAGGAGCATGCCCTTGTATCCTAATGGCTGGCCCCGGGACACCCAGATCAGTTTCACCCATGATTCGCAGTAGGGTTCCAAACTGAAGATTCTCCTCCGTCTCGCATCAGGAAGGGAGTAGACTCAGTAAAGGGGTGTTAATATTTACTAAATGAAATACCACACTGGTAAATAAACATTGTTAGTGCTTGCATTCAGAGATAGGAAAACTGATTTCTATGATAGGGAAGACACTACTACCCACCGCATCAACTACATAGTCACGGAGCAAAAATCCCAAACAAATCAAGGGTACTGCCTTAAACTGGTCAGCAGAGTTGTGTTTGTTTGGTTTATGGCTGATCTGTCACCTCTTACATATAAACTTACCATTTAACTACCTGTGTGACCTCGGCAGGTTGCTTAACCTCTCTGAGTCTCAGTTTTATCTGTGAAAAGGAGATAATAACAGGACAGGGGATAATGCCCACTATAGTTTCTGATACTTAATGAGTCCCTAATAAATGGTAACTGCTATATTATACCCTCATTATTATTTTTATTAACATTATTATAATCAGTTAAATAGAGTCTCTTGGGTGGCAGGAAAAATATGAAAATAATAGTTTATAATATTGGGGACTTTCTTTCCACCTTTAAAGTTTCTTCACTTTTAATTATAAAAATACATGCATGGGGCACCTGGGTGGCTCAGTATGGTTAAGAGTCCAACTCTTGATTTGAACTCAGGTCATGATATCAGGGTCCTGGGATCGAGACCTATGTTGTGCTCTGCACTGACTGGGGAGTCTGCTTCTCCCTCTGCATCCCCTCACCCCAGCTCCCACACACACACTCTCTCTCTGAAAAGAAATACATACACAATGTAGAAAAATATTAACAGTAGAGCTTCTTGGCAAAAGATGGTAGATTTGTAACATGCATCTACCGTTTTCTTTCAGGCAAAATGGAAAGGTGGGAAAAAGTGAGAGAAGAGACAGTAGCCACACAATTTTGAAAGCTGGAAAGGAGATGACTGAGTAGCAAAGGACTCAAAAGATCCCCCCAAAACTGAATTCTAAGCCAGAAATGGGGCTGGCAAAGAAGTAACATAATTTGTACTGCGGGATCCCACTAAGGATCACAGAATGCAGGCACCACTGGAAGTTGAGGGTAAAAGCTGAAGCTGAACAGGAGGAGGGGTGGAGCCTTCAGAACTCTTGCCACCCAAACTTCCCCCCCAGTGACAACTGCAGATTTACTTTCCAGAAGAGTCTCTGCACTTGGAGAAACCACACCCCATCTAGACAGTAGAGGACTCAAGTGAGACTTCACATCCAGACTACTAAAATCTGTTTTTTTCTTCTATTTGGTTCTTCAAATGTGGGCAGCCAGGCCTTTATCATATAGGTTAGGAGAATGGTCTTCTCTGGGGACTCCAACCAGCCTTAAAGAAAGATCCTCACACTGGGGTTCCCCCCAAGTAAATGGTCTAGCCCAGTCACACCAGGGTGAAGGTCACAGTCCACAGGTCCCATTTATAGGCTCAGAGCTTCCAAGGAGCTTTTGAGTACTTCACTCTTAAATACAAGCAGACTAAGGATGATCAATCACTGGGGAAAGTATCTAATGAAGCTAGAAGTAACAGTAAATATGCAGAATTAAAAAAAAAATTTTAGCAACAATGTTCTCAGAGATACAAAAAGTTACAGTAGCCTTAAAAATTAAAAGACTATCATTTCCTTAAAAAGAGAGCATTCAGAGAGGAAAAGAAGCTCTTCATAAATTAGTAAATAAAACATAAATGAAAAATTCAATTAAAGTTTTGTAAGATAAAACTTAGGATACTTCCCAGAAAGTAAAACAAAACAAAGAGAAGTAAAATAATGAAAAAAAGAAAAAAAAAAACTAATAGATAAGAGGTCCAACATCTGAATAATTAGAGATCTAGAAAAAGAGATTAGAGAAAAGGAAAGTTCATAAACAATACAACTCAAGAAAATGTTCCAAAATTCCAAAATTGGTCAGACCACCCAACAATAATGGGAGCAGAACGAAGATATTTTTAGTCTTATGAAATTTCAAAAATATTAAATCTCCAGTGTGCCCTTTGCTAAGAAACTCATAGAAGACATATTTCATTCAAACAAGGAACAAATCAGGAAAGAGAAGGATGAAGGAATTTCACAGCCTAACCCCAAGATGGCAGCTGTACATAAGGTATCAAGGACAACATCTAGATTGGGTCACAGCAGACATACAGAGAGATGTCCTAAAGATGATGAAATTAATAGAAGGCATGACTTGTGTGGTGGTCCTGAGAGGGTATTTGGTCAACTGTCAAAATGTGTATTGAATTAGTGATAAGTACAAAGAAGAGTAACCAAAAAAGAAACTAAAAGACAGCATTAACTCTAGGAAAAACAAAAAATTACACAAAAAAGAAAAATCAATCTCAGTTTTATATGGCTCAAATGTGAATAACTTTTAAATAGAAATCTCAAATATACACTTAATATACTGAGGAAAACAGAAAAGGCTTATGTGTGTTGCAAGTTGAAAGAAGAAAGACAGCTGCATCGTATTTCCATAAAGAAAGGTGAATAGAAAATACCCAAAGTAAAGACATCAAAAAATAGCAAGATAAGCACGTTATTTGGAAATATGGAGGCAAATGCCAAAAGATATAGCTAAAAAATTAGAAGTCTAATTACCTTTGGGGATTTGAAAATGTATGTTTATGTTGTTATAGGGAGATGCTTTTTTTTAGCACAAACCTTGCAGAATTATTTGACTCTAAAAGAATGCATGCCCAAGTTGTATAAAAGTGAAGAGTAAAGTTCTAAAAATGGACAATGTAAAAAAAAAGTTACTACATTTAAACCATCAAAAGAGAACTGTGGTAACCCTTTGGTGTGTTAAAGGTAGAAGTAGGACAGATTAGAAAGCTAAGATGAAGACTCATAGTGAGGCCTTGAATTCCACACTCGGGAATCTGGATTCTGTCTGGGGATGGTGGGAAGCTATGAAATTTCCCTGAGAAAGATGCTTCAGGAGATGACTTTGACAGCTACTGCCTGACAAGAGCAGACATAAAGGGAACCATCTGGAGGCTTTCCCAATCTTTGTGGATGGATAGATTTTCTCTCCCCATCCTAAAATGCCCTCCCTGTCAATGCCTCTTCTCTTCTAAGCTTAAGGAGAACCCATGCCATCAGTATTCTCTCTTGTCAGGTCATGGAAAATGAGCACATTATTCTCATGCTTAAACTCCAGTCACTTCTGAAATGACAGAGTGTGGAGGGCTGTTCCTGACAGAAGTGCCAGCAACCCTTGCATGATTGCTGCAGCAGCTGCAGGAACACAACAGGCTGCACGATCGATTGTGGTGCGGGAGTTCCACTCCTGAATGAAGGGATGGCTAATGAACTGTGTACGCACGGCATGTCATGAAGCCTGGAAACAGTGAATAAATAATGAATGGGTGAAGGGATACAGTGGCAGACATGCCATCCGGGCAGTGGACAACATCATTAAAATAGCACCAGAAATGACGGGTGAGCAGGAAATACGAGCATGTCATTTTCACATTTGTATTTAAACGTTCCTAAAGAATACTTAGGAGAAATTTATATATACTGTGTGCAAAAACAGCAGCAGAGCACATCAAAGAATTAGCTGAAACCTTCCCTTCATTTCTGGATCCATCAACTCAGATCTGCTCATGAGACACAGGGATGGGCACTGAGAGGCTCCACTCTCCACGTGCCTGCAATGTGACCTTGGACAAGTCTCTCTACCTCTCTGAGTCTCAGTATTCTCATCTGTGAAATAGAAACAGTTATTATTTCCCCACCTGTCTCACTACAGATGGAGTAAGATCTACAAGAAGATCGGTGTGAAATATCGAGGGACTGACAAGAACCTAAGTGTCTATTAGTCGAGGGCTGGCTACATCACTCAAGGGTCACACATACTATGAAATGTCATGCCGCCATAAATAGCCACGAGGAAACTCTTATGTACTGCTATGGAAGGTCTTCAAGTTTCAGTGTGAGGTAAAAAACAGAAAAACAGAGACAGGTGACACACACACACACACACACACACACACACAGAAAGAGAGAGAGAGAGCAGATGTAGACAGAGAGATAGAACTATTTCTACTGGTTGGAAAATTTAAAAAATGAGTCCCATAATGTGTGCCGTGTATTTATTCTGCTTTGTGGACTGGCCTAGGCATTGGAGCAGGAAGAAGAGATACATTCCCAGCCCTGGTCAAGGCATTCAGCAGGTAAGACCTTGGCCAGGACCATTCTGAGTGGCAGCCCTCCAGTCCTGGAGACCTGATCCACTGTCCCAAGCTGGTGTGAGTCACCTGGAGATCAGGGAAGAAGCCCAAACGTCCCTTCATGAATTACGTACCCACTTCTGAGGAGCCCTCCTTGGCTACCCTCCAGGAGAGGATAGTGGGACTAATAAAACTGACCTCTGTAGGGCGACTCTGGCCACCAAGCCCACGTTGGACCCTTTGCCTTGTTGAGGTGTCTAGCCCCAGGGTCTTCAGTTCACAGAAATCAAGCCATTTGTTAGTGAGGAGGGGACTGCAACCTTAGCTTCTACCTCAGCAGGCTGAGACAAGGCCCGCATCCCCTCCAGCCAAAGAGAGCAGAGGTCAGGAAAGAAAGAGTGGCCAACAGACCTCTTTACAGAACTAAAAATGAATATATGCCCCCGAATATTCTCTACAAAGTGCCTTAATCTTACCAGTTTTGCCTAAAAGGCTGAGCTCCTTAGTACACCTCCAGGCCTCCCAGACCCTAGCTCCTACCTGCCTCTAAGGCCTCCCTTCTCCATACTAGCAGAAAACAACCCTTCTGAGAACAAATCAAATACCTTTCAAAACAGAACTGGTATAAAAGCACAGGTAGGCCATGGTAAATTCCATGGTAAAGAATTTACATACTTTATTCTCTAAAATACAATATTAAAGAACAGTAACCAAAAATGTTTTAAAAAAGGATCGGTTAAAATTCAAAATCAGTGTCAAAGGGATAGGTCAAAAATTTCTATTTCTGGCCACAATAGAAGAAATGAGAGCAGATTTACTCTCCCACCTCCAGAAAACCAAGTAAAGTACGTGGCGCAATAGTTTCCGGATACTGGACAAGGGCAGCGCAGGACTGGGCTACTGGACAAAGGAAATAGACAAGGTGCAGCTCCTAGGATGCTACAATGGATGCAGACCCAGGGGAAGCCCAGCAGGTGCACCAGATTAAGAAGATGTGGTCCATATACACAGTGGAATACTACGCCTCCATCAGAAAGGATGAATGCCCAACTTTTGTAGCAACATGGACGAGACTGGAGGAGATTATGCTGAGTGAAATAAGCCAAGCAGAGAAAGTCAAGTATCATATGGTTTCACTTACTTGTGGAACATAAGGAGTAACATAGAGGACACTGGAGAAGGAAAGGGTATGTGAACTGGAGTAAATCAGAGGGGGAGATGAAGCATGAGAGACTGTGGACTCTGAGAAACAAACTGAGAGTTTTGGAAGGGAGGGGGTGGGGGGATGGGTGAGCCTGGTGGTGGGTATTAAGGAGGGCACGTATTGTATGAAGCACCAGATGTGGGGCATATACAATGAATCTTGGGACAATGAAAAAATAAAATAAATTATTATTAAAACAAAACAAACTAGAGTTTGGGAGGCCACTATGTTCTAGAATATGTGGGGCAGGGTCCCAAAGAGGAGAGAGCTGGAAAGAGAGAGAGAGAGAGAGAGGACTCCAAAGACCTAAAGGAATGTCCTCAAGTCTTTGGCTAAGTGCCAGCAGGCTTGAATTAAAAAAAAAACAAAAAAAAAAAACTATACCAGATCAGGCAGAGCGAGTGCTGGAGCACACACGGAGCTGGAAAGAGCTAGTGTTCCCATGAGCCAGAGTGAAAAAAGAGTGAATCAGGGAGAGTTCTCAGAAGGGTACTGCCTCAGTCACTGGGGATACATTAGCTCTTAACTAAAGGCCGCTCTTGATCCCGCCTAACAAAACTTAAAAGCATGGCTTGAAAGGGTAAAACTAACTCCAAACAACCTAACTGCATGTCAAAAGTCCAACACGAGAAAAGAAAATGCAACAAAACCCAGGATCCAGCATGTAAAACCTACAATGCCTAGCATCCGATGAAAAATGACCACGTACACAAAGAAGCCAGAAAAGAAGATCCACAATTCATAGGACGGTCCATCAGCGGAAATGAGAGAGGTGATGGAAGCAGCAGATAAGGACACAGAAACAGTGGTAAGAAAAAGAAACGAGGTAGCGGCCTGGAAAAGGCGACAAAATCGCAATTATTTGTGGACAGGATGACCGACCATGCAGAAAACCAGTGGAACCAGCAGATGAATACTACACCAACACTAAAAGGCAGGTGCTTCTATTACCCGCATGTGAGCGATGAGGACACCAGGGCCCAGAACAGTTAAGAAGTTCAAGGTCACACAGTGGGCACGTGGTGTAGCTAGGACGTGGACCCAGGTGTCTGCCTCCAGACACAGAATCAGGCAGTCTGGAGAGACTTATAAATAAAAGCTGGGAACATTTCTTCACGCCAGGACTGTGTAAGTCAAGAATATAATTGAGAACAGCTTACCATTCACAACTGCATGCACACCTATACTGTTTCTAGGAATCATCACAAAGAAACACCTTATGTGTAAGGTGACTGTATGGTTCGTCACCAAGGTGAGAGGGAAAAGGAGCCAATGGGAGGGGTGCTGGAACCATTCCAAACAACAGAGATCTGTGGTCACCCGACTTACGGAAACCGTTGTTCCAAATAAAAAAGGAACATTCTACCTTTTGGAGGATGGAATGGTAACTGTCGAATTAACCTATAAATTTCATGCAGCCACAACAGATATTTAATTATGAACCTAACTTATCCTAAAATGTATATGCCCTGCAGACTCTCCCAGGTTTAAAATGATGCATCTGTGAGCTTACAGGGAGCCCATCAGAAGGCCTGGATGTCCCTGGCTAAGGGTTCCATTTCTGATCCCAGGCACACTCCAACCCTTCAGGCAGCTGCCAGGGACCAGAGCAGACTCCTCCCTGCATTAGCCTCTGGGCTACGAGGAAAAAGAAGCCACACAGGAAGCCCACCCCTGTCTGTGCGTCTGCCTCCCTCCTCCGGAGCACGGGCACTCAGGCACTCATGTGGAGCGCAGAGCAGCCAAGTGGATTTTCTATCTGAAAGCAGGATATGAACTCCAAAAGGCTGATGCGGAAAGTGGCCACTCATCCAATTGGTGACCATCTCAAGAGCAGACACCGAGACCGGGGACTGGCCCAGAGAAGGCAGTTCAAAAAAACCTTCCCTAAACGAGGAAGTGCACAGAGCAGAAGGACAGGAACAGGACAGAAAGGGCAAGGGAAAAAGTCAAAGAAAGGCAAGGGGACGTGGGAAGGGCACGGGAGAGCCAACTTGGGAGGCTGAGCCTTTTATCACGGAAGGGTGTGGGGGATGCAAGCAGACGCGCCTCGTTCCCTCCCCAGCTCTAGTGCATCCTGACGGCGTGACCTTGGGCCATTCCCCCAACCTCTTCAGATGGCAGAGTCCAGAAGAGGCACATATGAACCCGGGGTGGAGGGTGGCAGGGAACACGTATGTGTTCTCGTAAAGAAACGAGGCACCCAGCAGGTGCCTCCAGCATGCCTGGCAGCCCCATCAATGCAGACAGAGTCCCTTCGGGGGCACCACACTGCCAGCCAGACGGAGGCTTTGCAGTGGCCCTCTGACCCAGTCCCTCCCTCCAGCTACACGAGCCCTGGAACAGGATCACACCGCTCTCAGCTGCACCATACAGGCCCGGGGCTGCCGTTTCCCTCCACAATTACCCTGCAAATGAAAAATCTCAACAACTGCAGATCAAGTGCTAAGACAACGCAATCGATCAATTTCGGGAGGAACCTCAAAGCCGCTGAGTTGAGAGTGCATATTCCACTGGCACGTGCCACAGCAAGATCGCCGATTGTGAGGAGGACCTGTCACTAAAAGGTTACAGCTGGGGCGCCTGGGTGGCTCAGTGGGTTAAAGCCTCTGCCTTCGGCTCAGGTCATGGTCTCAGGGTCCTGGGATCGAGGCTGCATCGGGCTCTCTGCTCTGCAGGGAAACCTGCTTCCCCCTCTCTCTCCCTGCCTTTCTGCCTACTTGTGATCTCTCTCTCTGTCAAATAAATAAATAGATAAATCAATAAATGTTTAGAGCTGATGAACGCCTCGGCTGCCTTCCTCGGGGCTCTGGCGCAGACGCACGGAGCTGCTCCATCAGTGGGCGAGGCCAGCCCTGCAGCCCGCCGAGAGCTAAAACGGCCTTCCGGTCTGCTCCTCACAGAAGCCCTGTCCTAGTGGGCTCTCATCGTCACAGCTGATGGGGGAGCCAACGCGAGCTTGTCCCACACTGCACGGCCGTGGGAGATGACCGCACGCAGTGAGAGGAGGTCCCGTCAATCCCGACCAGGCACCTGACGCAGAGACGGCCTGTCGACGGGGAGCAGAGGGAGAGCTTTAGGTTCAGGGCCTGGAAGCGCTGCTGCCTGGCGCACCAGTCGGGAATATAGGTGTGCATAGACAGTACTGAGCACTGAGTACTGAGCAAAGTACCTGCAGTCACAGGCACTCAAAAGCAAGCAAGATAAATGAGCACTATTCTTAATAACGTGCTGTTACATCTTCAGAGGGGAGCGCGGTTCTTAAATCAGGGCACAGGACAACAGTGAAATGTGCATGGCCCCTGACGATGCCAGGGTGTCCTCCGGAGCCCGGCAGGGGCTGGCCTCCCGCCCAAGTGAAGGGTCTGGCTCATGCTTGGGAAGGACGCACGCCAACCAGGGCAACGGCACAGGTGAGCTCCGGGCAGGGCAGGCCGCGGAGTCTGGCTCAGGGAACCACCAGGGTAGGGTGTCACCTGTCCTCACTTGCGGTCACACGGTCATTCACCCTGTCCCTCTCCTCCGGGGATGGGCCCGGCAGGATTCAGCAGGCCTTCTGACATCCTCCCCCCACAGTCTGATGTTCCTCTCCCTCGGGACACCCTGCTCACCAGGCTGCCGAGTCTCTGGGCTCCCCCTGAGCCCACACCGTGTCTTTGGTCCTGGCCTGGGCTGCCCTTTCTCTCTGCTGACACAAATCCCAAGTTTTCCTTCTCCAGCAACATCCATCTAGAGTTGAGGGGTTCGGCTCACAGACTGGCAGGTGTGAGAGGAAATGCCCCACCCGGCCCCCAGGTGGCCTCTCTGCTCCCTCCTCAGCTCCTCCTTGGTGAATCAGGCCCAGCTCTGCTCAGCATATGCACTCCCGCTTGCCTCCTCCAGGGAGGCCGCCCCCAGGAGCCCCGGGGAAGGCTGTGATCAGGTGGCTGAGTGTTTAATCCTGGGGCCGTTCAGAGAGGCCATCTGGCTCTCACACTAATTTCTATCTTTGGTATTAGTTTTTTTTTTTCTTTTTTAAAAAAGATGTTATTTATTTATTTATTTGACAGAGAGAAACACAGCGAGAGAGGAACACAAGCAGGGGGGAGTGGGAGAGGCAGAAGCAGGCTTCCCACCGAGCAGGGAGCCCTATGCGGGGCTCGATCCCGGGTCTCCAGGAACATGACCTGAGCCAAAGGCAGACGCTCAACAACTGAGCCACCCAGGCGCCCCGGTGCTAGTCTTGAGAAAGAGGGTATGTTCCCCTCTACCCGTCTTGTCTGTCTTCCCTGACACGTCACAGTCTGGACCTCGTCCTGCACCGGCTCTAAGGCTCCTGGCCACCTGCTGCGTTTTTGTTCTGAGAAATAAACCTGCCTTAAACGGACACAAGGCCAGGGCCAGGAGGTAGGAACAAGAAGGCAGCTCTGAACGATGACTTCTCTGTGCACGGAGCACACTGCTCTGGGGAACCTCCCTTTTGCTGAGTGCTGGGGGGCACGGTAGGCATCCAGACAGCGGTAACATGGTGTCACCTCTTCAGAGAGACCTGACCCGACCCTGCTGCCCAAAGTCTGTCTCACTTATCTCAACCTCCGCCCCTGTCACATCATCTCGTTCATTTCCCAAAGGCACTGACCACTGTCTCTGAGTGCTTTCCTCCGTCTCCCCCAGCCCGGCCCGTCACCGCTGTCGACCCAGCGTTGCTCCACACTGTGCCTGGGACACTGCCGCCTGCTCAGAATCCCAGTGCGGTGAAGGCACGATGTGGGGTGTTAGGAGAAGAAAGGAGGACGGAGCAGAGGAATGAACGGGAAGAGCTGGGTGACCCAGGCAGGCTTCTTGGGAGAGGGGACACCTGAAGACAGAGGCAGTGCCTCGGGACAGCCCAGGACGAGGTTCATTTACCCAGGTAAGGGAGGGCGGCAAAGTCCTTCTAGGGAGAGGGAAGAACGCGGACCGCTCTGTGTGCTTGGGGGCCGTGCACATAGGAAGGTCAAGTACATACAGCACGTGTGAATGCAAGAAGATCCACAGACCAGGTGGGGAAGTGTAGGAGGAGGGCTGCAGACAGGATGGTGGAGAGGCCTGAGGGGCACAGGTGGGACCCAGCAGCAGGAGATAGCTGAACAATACGGTGCTGACAGAGATGGGCACACCCCTCGCCGCTCCCGCCCGGGACCCCGTGCGCCCTGGGAACGGGGTGGCGTCAGCCCTGTGTGGGCAATGAGAACATATAAAGCAGAACTGACCTTTTCAACCAGGTCTTCAGGGGCCTGCTCCTCAAAGAGCTGAATTTTGTCTTCAATGCACTTCCTCAAAAGGTCTATCTTGCTTTTACTCTTGGAGCGCGGCTTTCTCGCCTTGGACTGCTGCTGGAGGGGGCAAGAGAAAACACAGGCAGGGAAGTGACCACCAGCAGGTCTGTGCAGCCCCGTGTCTACCAGAGCTGGGAGGGGCTCCGGCGGCTCCCAGAGCTGCCCAGTTGTCTTTGGCTGGACAGAGGGGGAAAGAAGGACACTTGCATGAGCAAGCTCAGTTCGGGGGCCTGTCAGACAGCATAGCCCCCCCCCCCGGGGCCTCCTTCAGCTGTGGGACCTCCGCCCATCAGCCTGTCTGAGCAGGGAACGTGACCCAGTAGGTCCCTGTCCTAGTGAAGCTGGGGGGAGCGGCTCTCGCGGCTGGAGCCGGCGGACTCCACCGCCGCCCGCACCTCTGCCTCCGCGGGCCGGTCCTCGGCGAGGGAGCCAGGCTCAGCCAACTGCAGACACCAACCCCGATGCCAGGGCTTTTCTTCTGCAGGGTATTTTTTTGTTAAATTTGAGAGAGAGAGGGTGCACATGCCCATGCATGAGCAGGGGAGGAGGAGAGGGAGAGGGAGAAGCAGGCTCCCCGCAGAGCAGGGAACCCAAGGCCAGACTCGATGCCAGGACCCTGGGATCAAGACCTGAGCCAAAGGCAGGCATTCAACCGACGGAGCCACCAGGCGCCCCTCTTCTGCAGGGTATCAAGCGAGCACAGTTCACACTCAGGGCAGGCCAACTCTATTTCTAAACCGAGCACCCTAAGCAACTTTACAATCAGGAAATTAATTCCTGCCAGGATCGGCCCTCAGTCAGCTCCAAAGCAGGGGAAAAACACACCATGCTTCACTTTTATGGAAATATCTTTATTCATGTTATGAAACTTAAAAAAAAAACCACCAGAACTTCTCCTTTGTCCATTACTCTCTAACTACCATCATCTTATAAATCCTGCACTCCTCTAGGAACAGAAACAGAAAAAAAAAAAGTATGTTTTTATTTTTAGCATGAAAAAACATAAAAGCTTCTGAGCTGTTTCTTCATCGTGCTCTTTTTTATTCAATAAGGATATGTCTGAATTTTTTCTTCTTTCCCCAAAGGCTAAGCTGTAGCTTTCAAGTCAGAAAATACGAGCGCTGAGCCCAGTTCTGCCACCCCCTGCCTGCCTCAGTGGTTCTCTCTTCCGTGAAATGAAAAGAGAAACCTAGCTCCTGGACTGCCGTGGACATGCACGAGATCACCTAGACTTAAGTGCTTTCACTACGTGCTCAGTTCCAACATGACAGACCTCCAGGGAAGCCGACATCTTGCACACATTGGGTGGTTGGCTGGCTCAGTCACGCCCGCTGTGCACCGACTACGCGCCCGGTCTTTCTAGGTGCTGGGGACGGAGTGGTGAACGGGCCAGGGAGCTTGTCTGCAGTGGGGCACAGTGAGCAGGCTGAGAAAGCAGGACAGTTCAGTGATCGACTACATGAAGACAGGGACCGCAGCCAGGGGATGAATGCCTACGGAGGGGTTCTTCTGCACGGGAGCTCAGGGCGGACCTCTGTGGGACAAGTTGAGCGGAGACATGAACAGACCACAAAGCTGGCCCTTGACCTTCGGGGGAAGCATATTCCTGGCAGAAGAAACAGCAAGTTCAAAAGCCTCGTCTTAGGTTGGGTTCCCTGGGGGCAGAGCCAGAGGTGGGATTGGGGTGTATGTGGCTTCCTGAGAGAGGAGCTCGGAGTAGCCTGTGGGGACTGAGGGAAGAGGGTCAAGAGGGGGAAAGGCCACACGGGGTGGAGGTCTCAGTGAAGTGGAGCCTTGGCTGCCCCATGGGGAAGCTCTGGAGCAAACACGGCACCCTGAGATTGCTCTGCCGTTGAGGGACATAATAGGTGCTCAAAAACGCATCTGTCCATCACGATGCTACAGGGCCAGGGGTGAGAGGCTCCCTTTTCCTGGCCCACTGGAGCTGAGGTGGGCATCCTCCTCATGCGACTTAGAGAGAAGGACAGGCTTTTGCACCTGAGTCAGTCACTGGGCGTGGCTGAGGGAGCAGGAGGTAAGCAAACCACTCGGGCCAGGGGGTGCCCATCTGCCCGGGGCCAGGCCCAGAGGAGGGTGCAGGGGTGAGCAGTGAGTGGCTAAGGGCTCAGGACGGGGGTCTGCAATGGGCACCCGAAAGGTTAGGATAAGCGTGGTGGTTCCAGGAGTAGCTGGATGCTGATACGGCAACAGAGCAGAGAAGAGGGGAGTCCAGGGTGGGCGGCGGGGCGGGGGCCCCCAGCATCGGGGGCAGGGAGTGGCCAGGACGTGCCTCTTACCTGCAGCTCAGCCAGGGCCTGGTCCAGCCTCAGGAACTCTGCTTCTCGCCAGGCAGTCTGGAACTGCTGCAGCAGGACGCGGGCCCGGACTTTGGGCAGAGCCAGGCTCCTGTCCATCTGAGCGAAGCAGCCGTGAACTTCCTGCCTCATCCTGAGCAGCTCCTCTTCAGACAGGGAGAAGGCCAAGGAGCAGAGCTTCCTGGAGAAGCAGGACAGAGAGGGAGGCCAACAGTAAGAGACTCTTGACTCTAGGGAACACACTGGGGTAGCTGGAGGGGAGGGGGCGGGGCTGGGGGAGGGGCTATAACTGGGGGATGGGCATTAAGGAGGGCACGAGATGGAATGAGCACTGGGCGTTACATGCAACTGATGAGTCACTAAATTCTACCTCTGA
>PITA01021933.1:0-31533 GCA_004023965.1 Spilogale gracilis | reverse complement strand
GGTAGCGGAGCGTTGTTCTTTTGCGTCTTTTTTCAGCAGTTGAGGAAGTCAAGTCGGAGCAGGATGTCTGTGCCCAGACCTCCCTCCCAGAGCGAGCCTCTACACAGGGAGGGGCTCTTTCCAGCCTCCCAGTTGGCAGTCTGTCACAGCCGGGCTGGTGCAGACGTTGTATTGATTTCTGCCCCCGTCCCCGCTTGTCCTTTCACTCCCGCACCTCAAAGCCACAACTCCTTTTGGATCGCGCGACTTTGTCTGCGCCCTGGGACCTGGGGCCTCTCCGGTCCCACGAAAGTCTGTAAAAAACGTCTTCCCTGGGGGGGTCTACACGTGGCCCACGGTGTGGAGAGAAACGGGAGAGAAGGGCAGAATAGAATCCACTCCCGCTGCTTTCTCGGCAGCTGTGGTGGGAGGAGGCAGGCGGCTCCATGTGCGCTGGGCCCCGGCCCCGGCGGGGCGTGGGCGGGCGGCTGGGCAGCGGGAAAAGAAAGAAAATAAAAGATTTTTAAAAGTCTCCTTGCCTTGCCCCGGGCTTCGCTGTGTTTAGGTTCTTTCTAGCCCCGATTCAGGCCGTAATCTGCTGTTATTCCTCACTCGCAGAGCACTTCCGTTTTGGGGTATTTGTTTTCAATGGTTCAGCTCTGCGGGCTTCCTCCCCCACTCCCCTGTCTCTGGGGGAAGCCTCCAGACCCTCCAATTTGTTTCTACCTTTTTGCCGATGTTCTTTGTCTCTCCTGGCGGTCCAGAAGTGGGAAATATCACATTTCAGGCTGGTTTCATGGGTGTTCACGGTGGTCTTGTAGTGGTTTTTTTTGCTGTAATTCAGCTCTCTTCAGGGAACTCCCCGAAATGCGGTCACCTGGCCTTCCGCCATCTTGACCCCCCCCCCAGAAAAGGTATTTTTAAATGCAAGTCTGTATCTTTTAAAAGGTAAATTAGAAAAAGTCACCCAAGTTTGGACTAGGATTCAGTCATGCTGAAGGAGGGATCAAAATGAAGCTAGGCAAGAATCTTAAGAAGAGGGGTTTTTTTTGGTCTTTTTTTTTAATTGTTGTTGTTGTTTTCTCTTTATGTATTTGTTTCATTGTTCTTGCAACAAGTAGGAGTATAGACCAGAAACACAGGAGGAGGCTGTGCACCTGTTCACCACAGGACCTCTTCCTGCTAGAGGACTTGGTTCTACTGGGTTTTGAAATTGCTTTGTCTCCACTTTATAGCCTACTTAGAAGCTGCACAGCTCATCACAATTCCGCTAGGCATCCAGGGCACCCCAGTAGTGATTTTCCAGACAGCTAACTTGTTTTCAAACGTGGTTCAAGAGAACTGTAAGGTTGTGTGGGGAAAAAAAAATGACAACTGCCACTGCAAAAGACAAAAAAGTCACAAAGTAACATTTAGGTAGATGGTTTATCTGCCTTTCATTTTAGTTCTTTTTATGGGGTTTTGTCTTGTTCTTTCATTTGGAGCCTGTTTCTGTCTTCTCTCCTTTTGCTTGACTTTGTGTTTGTTTCAGGGAGTTAGGTGAACAGCTCCCTTTGCTAAAGTTGAAGGAGTGATTCCATGGAAGGTCATCCCCGGTGTAGACGCTTTGTGTTGGGGGTCCCCGCTGGGATGGCTGCAAGTGAAGTGGGCACTGGCTACGGTGGTCCCTGAGCTCTCTGTCCTTAGAGTGCCTTGGGAGGACTGCAGAAGCCGCCCATTGGGATATCGCCCCTGCCCTCCTGGGAGCTTGGTGCAGGGCATGCTACAGTGGGGCAGGTGGAGCCCCAAGTGTGCACAGACCCGCTGTCTGGAACCCCAGTGAGTGCTGGGCGCCTGTTTCATCAGGTTCTGCTGGCTTGGGGTGCCCCGCGTGCGCCACGCTGTGGCCAGCTTGGTGAGACCCTGAGAATGGTGTTGGTTAGGGGCCCGGGGTGCACGGAGGCAGCAGGCCAGCCACACTGCCCCAACCCTGCTCCATGGGATCAAGGTGGAAAGGGGACAGAAAGCCCCTGTGACTCAGAGTTGTCCCAGCAGCTTCCCCGCCACGTTCAGCGCAGCTCTAAGGCTGGATCGTTTGTATTCTGGTTGCTCTTTTAAACTGCGGGTTTGTTTTTCCCCTGTGCCCGAGGGCATCTGGGGCTAGAGCCAGGGCTCGAGGAGGCAGCAGGCCGGCCACGGCGCCCGGAGCCCGGTTCCCGTCAGCACCATGCGCTCGCCAGGTGGAGGCCAGTGTAAACAGTGGCGCTCGCCAGCCTCTTGCAGTTGGAGAGGCTCCAGCAGCTGCCCCGGGGCTTGGCAGGGTTGTGGGGCTGAGGCCTCCCTGTGCTGATTGCTCCTTCACACCCGGCCGTTTGTCGGCGCCCCACACGGCCCACAGATCTGCTCCGGGCCCCTTAGGGCTCGCTTCCTGTGTCAGCGCCGCCCCCTGCCCTCCTCTCCCGGAGGTCCCTATGGCTTCTGCGTAGGAGCGGCTCTACAAGGGCGCTGGGGACTTGCAGGAGAGGCGAGTGCGAACTCCTTGTGCGGCACCATCTTGACTGGAAGTCTCCGAGCGGTCCCTCCCGCTTCTGCGCAGGAGCGAGGAGTCCCCGGGAGAGGCGAGCACGGGCTTCTCGGGCGGTGCTATCTTGACGGGAGGTCTCCCGGGGTCACTCCGGCTTCTGTGCAGGAGCGGCTCTGCAGGACGCCGTGGACTCGGTGCGAGAGGCGAGCGTGGGCTCCTCGTGTGGCGCCTTCATCTTGGCCGGAAGTCGAGGTTGGTTCCTTGAGGAAGGTCGCCTGAGGCTCCTCGTTACCTCAGCCAGCGCGGGGCTCTGGTGCACGCGTGAGGACGCACTGATTGGGTACAGAATTACGCACTTTACTTGCACTCTTTACTGACATTACATTCCTTGATGGTCCAATGGTTCAGACTTCTTTTAGCTTCACAGACTGTTGATGTGGAAGTCAACAGTTTCAGAGCGTGCTCATAGTTCATGTGGGGTTTTTCTTCTTTTTTTCCAGTCTGTTCCCAGTATTCCAGAGGAGTTTTTGCCATTTTCGGACTCTATGATAAGAGGTCAGTACACACCCTGACCTCCTTCTGCAGCGCCTTGCACATCTCCCTCATCACGCCCAGTTTCCCCACAGAGGGCGAGAGCCAGTTCGTGCTGCAGCTGAGGCCTTCTCTTCGGGGCGCCCTCCTGAGCCTGCTGGATCACTATGAGTGGAACTGCTTCGTCTTCCTGTACGACACAGACAGAGGTAAGTCCCGCTCTCGGGGCTGCTGCGTAAGTAAGACTCAGAGCTTTACCCTGAGAGGCTCTCGTGTCACTTGTGTCATTTCCGGAAATACTTTGAGCCCTAATGTGGCTGGAATCAGCAAATGGGCGAGGCGTTCTGTTAGTAAACTCATCTTGACTCTGGGCAAGAATTTGTGATTCAGCAAGCTTCAAGTGTGCGAGGTTGTTCATGAGCAACCGTACTTTGTTGTTGAGCCTAAATAAAAATAATTCCGGGAAAATATCCGTGGTGGTATTTCAGGTGTGATCAGGAAGTAAATGTCTTACCTCAAGTGCAGATGATTTAATGTCTTGCAAGGTTTTAGAAAGTTGCAGGTTGATTGGTTGATTTTTATGTCTACGTCTGTATATCTCTAATTTTATTTTTAAAAAAGAAAGCAAAAGGTTGAACCACAGCATTGAGTTTGAATTGTA
Organism: Spilogale gracilis; assembly: GCA_004023965.1. Classification (NCBI taxonomy): domain Eukaryota; kingdom Metazoa; phylum Chordata; class Mammalia; order Carnivora; family Mephitidae; genus Spilogale; species Spilogale gracilis. The sequence continues at coordinate 27,859 of PITA01021933.1, read as the reverse complement.
GAATTTTTTTGTTTTTGTTTTTCAATTAAATTCAATTAGTCAACTACATCATTAGTTTCAGATGTCCTGTTTGAAATGTAACTTTGAGTACTTGAAGCATCCTGTCAATGCAGTACAGACTTGGTGGGAAGGCTTTTCCTTGCTGGCAACATTTCGCTTTATCTATCAGGCTGTGGAGACTAATAAGTGATACTACACAACTCATACATTGGAAAACAAGGTGAAAAATGTTATATTATTAACAGTCCCCCTGTTTGTGTACCGTTTGAGATACTTGGACTTTACAGTGTCAGACATAACTTAAGAAGTTCCCATATTCTTTTGTTGTTGTTGTTGTTGTTTTTAATTTAGTGACTAGAATCACAACAACATATTATATTCCAAAATAAACAGCAAGAAACCCCCTGTAGGTTTTGTCTTCAATCTTTTTTCCTTAAAGACTTTGATTTCTGGTCAGAAGTTGGAATAAAAGATGAAACTGGCAACATTTAAGAATATCCTTTTATACAATTCCATCTGTAAAATGACCAAAATCATAAACATGAAACAATAAGCATGGTAATTCTTTTGAAGATATGTTTACCTTCAAAACTCCAAACCATAAATTCCTGTACCCAGAGATGGTGTATATCATAAAAGATGTTACAGGGGTGGTCCTAGTATATTGCTAATATTAGCATTCTTGGTAAATTTTCTTTAACACATTCCAAAAATTTAATATCATCAGTGTATTTTGGGGGGGGGGCGTGGTTGCAGCATGCAATAATTCTCATTTGGAAATATGGAAACCTACCAATATCTCATGATAACATTTTCCAATAGCTAATCATTGAAAGTATTCTGGGAATATATATTAGATTAGAGGACTGATCATTCTGTACATGTCTAACTTTTGGAAAATCCTTAAGCAAGAGGATACTGAAAATTGAATCAATACGACTGAAAACAACTGTGAGATAGTACTGCATATCTATTAGAATGGTCAAAATCCAGATCACTGACAGCACCAAATGATGATGAGGATATCAAGCAACAGGAGCTCTTATTCATTGGTGGCAGGGATGCAAAGTGGTAGAGACACTTTGGAAGACAATTTTGTGGTTTCTTATAAAACCGTGCTCTCTGCATGTGATCCAGCAATCACATTTTTTCGTATTTTACTCACCCAAGTTGTAAACTTAGGTTCACACAAAAAACCCGCACAGACGTTTAGAGCTTTATTCATAATTGCCAAAACTGGAAAACAACCAAAATGCTCTTCAGTAGGTGAGTGGGTAAACTGTGGTTCATCCAAACAGTGGAATATTGTTCCGAGCTAACAGGAAATGAGCAATCAATCCATAAAATAATATGAAGGGACCTTAAATATATATTCCCACTAAGTGAAGGAAGCCCATCTGAAAACGCTACATGCTGTATGATTCCAACTATGTGACAGTCTGGAAAAGGTAAAACTATGACGATAGGAAGAAGATTAGTATTTGCCAGAGGTTAAGGGGAAGGAGGGATGAATAGATGAAGCAGAGGCTCTTCAGGCAGTGAAACTACTCACTATGCTACTATAGTGGTAGACACATCATTATACATTTGCTCAAACACATGGAATGTCCAAAACCAAGGGTGAGGCCTAGCATAAGCCATGGACTTTAGGTGATAATAGTGTGCCGATGTAGGTTTATCAGTTGTAAAATCTGAATGTCAAATGCAAAAAAAAGTTATACTTCATTAAATTAACTTAATGTGTTAAAAAATTGAATCATGATGTAAGAAATACATACTGGGTTCTGGATGAGATAGTTCCTAATAATACAGCCCAGTTCACCACTGTGGAAAGATCCTTATTTTATAATGTCTTGATCTCACAGAAATATGTGTGGTACCTATATCTTACTTTTTGCATCTGTGCTTGAGTAAATCGGTCTCTGGCAAGGAGAAAGGTGTAGGCTTTCTTGTAAAGTTAGCCTCCCCACCAAACAGGGATTAAACTGGTGTCTTACTTTTGTACTAGTTGTACTTTCCAGGATCCTCAGTCTTGCATAGCAATTAGATACTCCAACCCTGAGCCACCTCCCATCACCTCTTTCCAGGGATCTATCTAGTATAAATATACATACTTCATTATTTAAAATATCTTTTATCTGGCTAAATTTTGGGTTCAAACCCTTCATGGTACAGCACTGTTTCTTCTAATATGGCATCTTGTCATCTTTAACTTATTTACTGGCTTACTGCACAAAGGCTGCTTTTTCTTTGTTGTCTCCCTGGAATGTAACTGCCCTGTTTGATTGTGTTGTATTTCATTGTATTGTGTCTTAAATTGTTTTTAATATTTTATTTATTTATTTAGAGATTGCACAAGAGAGGGGAGGGGCAACAGGAGAGGGTATGGGAGAATCTCAAGCAGTCTCCTTGCTGAGCACCAACCCTGGTCTCGATCTTGTAACCCTGAGATCATGACCTGAGCCAAAATGAAGAGGTAGACATTTAACCAGTTGAGCCAGCCAGGTGTCTCGTAACTGCCCAGTTTTTAATCAGCTGATGTGAGTCACTCTTTCAAGTTTCCTAGTTCTCTCCAGTTGTTGCTGCAAGGTGAACAGCTAGTCCTTTGTACAGCCTACAGTTATAGTAACCAAAACCATCTCCAAAAGAGACACCTTTATACCAAGTGGTAATTGCATGAATGAAAAAATATCAGATGGCTGTTTATATATTTTTTTACTGAAGTGTATTTGATACACTGTGTTCTATTAGTTTCATGTGTACAACGTAGTTATCCAACAGTTTTGTACATCGCTCAGTGCTCACCATGATAAGTGTAGTCACCATCTGTCACCATACAGTGTTATTACCATGTTGACTCTACTCCCTGTGCTGTACTTTTCATCACTATGACTTATTTTAGATACGGAGATATCCAGCCTTCCCTGAATGCTGACAAGGTTCACCCTACATGGCATGATGCTGTTTCCCAGTATTCTTGGTCATAATTAAGTACTCACAAAAGACAATACTAATTTTTTCTCCCTTTGAAACTGTTGTGCTTATTTTATTTTATAAGTTTAGGATCACAAGACCAGTTTATTTCCTCTTAGCTACTGGGCTTAAGATTTTGTGTCACTGTCACCAACTTTGGCATGAACTTCAGTTGTGAATGTGATTGCTTTCTGTCATAAACATAATTGGCTAAAAGTCGTCCATATTTTCGCATCATGCAGAAAACACATATCAACACTAAAGATCAGAATTACTTTTTAATGTTCAAAACCAAGTGTAAAGAAATAAGATTTTGGCACTTTTCTCTGATCTTTTTACCATAAACTGTTTATTTAAACCTTTTTTATGTTACAAGTAACTGCCTTACTATGACCTTGAGTTTTTCCACAAACTTCAGTGGTACTTGGCTTTCTGGTACATTAGAAATCCTTATTTTGCAGTATGTTATTTCATTGATCTCCTCAGTTACTTCTGAAATCTTAATCCTGTTAGTGATATAGTGATCTCATAAAATACAAGCACTTTATAACATACAGTAGTGTTTTCATGTTGAGTCACCATCAATAAAAGGAATGACGCTTTCTTTCCTCCTTGTATTCAAGTTCTGTTCTACTATTGGCGAGCTCCATGAACCTACTCATATTTTTGTTTACATCTGTTAGAGAGACAGAAGTACAGACAGAGAAGGTGGAAAGTTAAACTGCTTTGTCTTTAAAGCCCATTCATCCTTCTATAAGGTTTCTTTATATTTTATATCCTAAATAGTCTATTCCTGCCCTGGAAATGGTGGTATTCTATATACCTAGACTATTCTATATACCTGTATTCTAAATAGTGTATTCCTAATCTGGAAATGGTGATAGTAAATGGTATCAGAAAAAGATAAGCGGCACCAGCCATCTCTTTACGGGTGAGTCCCTGCTTCTTTTCATCTGACTGCCACTCAGAAGAAGACAAAAGTGTTCATTCATTCATTTATTCATTTAATTTATCCATTTGTCATTGAGTAAAAATTTATTGTTCAGTTTGTCTGTATTGGGCACTTTGATAGGTATTAAGAATGCAGTGACGAACAGGATAGTACTGAAAGTAAGTTAATTCACTTGCTGTGGCTTCATTAGGAAACAGTATATAAAATTTTACTTAACAGCCAGGAGCTTGCCTTTGATACATAGCTTGATGTTCTTACAATTTTAATTTGAAACAAAACTTCATAAGATTTTTGAGTTGACAAATTTAAGGCTATTGAGTACTTGAAATGGCTTATGAACCTGAGGATCTGAATTTTAAATTTAATTTTAATTGGTTAATCTAAGTAGCCACATTTGCCCTAATGGCCACCCTATGGGACAACACAGTATATCTAAACAACAAGCTCATTTGGAATAACAAATTGTACTTTGAGTGAAATGTCTCTGTCTTTTCTCGACTCATGTGGGAGAATAACTTAGAGAACACCCTGTACAGATCCTTTTTATAGTAATTTTCACATTGCATTGTGTATACATTTACATATCTTTTCTTCCCCCAGAAATAGGTCTTTTACTAGTAATTATTATATCTTACTATATTTATACCTTTTGTATGTAGTGTAGTAACCCCTGATAAGCATACCATAAACATGAAATGGACTAATGAATTAATCAAGTGAAGTCCTTGACAGTTGGTATCAAATAATTTTGGTGCTCTAATAACTAAGCATTTAATTCATATTTTATTAATGATACCATATTTTGTTTTGTTTTTTGATGATACTATATTTTAGCATCTCAGAGTTCATAGACTAGTCAAAATGAATGATTCTCCTATAGGGATGGTCCTTGAATTAAACGCAGTTCTCTTATCATGAAAAATTGTGGAGAAGCCTGAAAAATAGCATTCTTGATTTGGATATAATTAAGCTAAATGTTTATAGCATTTTAAAATCTATATTTTTGGTAGTATAAAACCTTGAAAATCTTTTCAAATCTGCTTAAAGGGAAGTAATTTAACTTGAGCGAAAAAGAAGTTAAGTAATATAAGCAGTTGTTATTTTCCCATCTGAAATAGATCTTTTCAAAAGAAAGTATCTTTTACTTACATCTATTTCTCAGAATTGTATATATTTATGATGTGTTTTTGGCTATTCCCAGCACCACTGGTCACAAGGTGAATTTATGATCAAGGGAGAGTTGAGGAGACATAAACCTAACATTTTAAAAATTCTAATGATCACTGTCAATGTTTTCCAGAGAACTGGAATGAAAGCCAACAGTTTTGATCTCACATCTGCAGTAAGCAATGGCTGGCACTCACCATGTTTTATTTCCTCCTGCTTCCCTTTAATGCTTAAAATTCAACGTTTTATCACATCAGTGCTTTCCAGCCTAGCAGTGTTATTTCACAGGTTGCTGAATATCTTGTATTCAATATCAAATTAATATTGTAACAGTATGTAAATTGTCCCTAGGAGACATACATTTGGCAACGCATAGAGTAGAAAACTTTACTTTGTTTTCTTTTGACTCATTTCCTTTGGCCTGTTTTTTTCTTTTATTTTCTTTTTATTTTCTTTTTATAGAAATATATTTTACACATAGCATAACTTTGAAAAACCTAGGAAATAGCATTGTGGGTTGGCATGATGTACGCATGCTGCTCCCCTGTGTTCAACAAGGATGGAAAGCGGAAGGAAAGACAGTTTTGTGTGGGGAAGCCAGGGATCTTGCTGTTTTCTTTCTACTTTTGGGGTTTTGCTACATACCTGCCTTTTCTTTATAAATGACCTTAAATCCTTTTGCAAAAAGTCAAGATCTACATGACAGAAGGAAGAACAAATGAAGAGGCATGACATCCCTTTCAGTGTTCAGTGATACCTCTCTTACCTCCCAGTAAATAAGCCTGAACGAAATGTGCCAGAGAACTCTCCTGTCTTCCCTTCGGGTTCTCAACTCCTGTACTTCTTTTCATATTGTTGTTCTTTTACTCTTTACCTCTTTCTCTTCTGCTCTTGGAACCTAATTTGGATAGGCAGCCCAATTCCAGGGCCCTTGGGAGCCTCAGTCCTTTGTCAGTCGTTATCAGTTACAGACTTGTGGTAAACTCACAGCCAGAAATAATGCAGGGGGATGACAGAGCAGAGACCTCCAAGGAATATGGCGTAACGACTTCAGTTCACACCAAAATGGTATTAGTGGTTCTGCTCCTTCTTTGAAATTTCTTTCAGAGAGGTGTGAGTTGGGGAAGGTTTTCAGGGGTGACTGAACACCTGTCAGCTGGGCTCGGCACCACTCAGAGGAATGGTCGGTGTGGAGTGATGCTTACAAGTACCCATCGCCCATCTCCAGTTCCCATATGTGCTGATGCCACGCCAGCACACGTCTGCCATTAATTGTGCCACTTAAAATGCTTATGGTCCATTTTTCTTTCTAAAAACAAAATTAGAAACACAATAGCAAAACAGATAATTGATGTATGAATTCAGGAGAAGTAAGAATCTTTCAGATCCTAACCAGATGCTATCCAAGAAGGGATAAAAAATTTATCATTAATTCTTGATATATTAAGCCCCATTTTCCATTTGTTTCCTAACCCTGGCGAAAAAACCTTTAAGTCTAAAAACTACACAAGGATGAAGAGGATTCCCTTTCTATAAATGTCTCATGACAAACCTCAGGCAATTATCTGTGTTTATAGTGAACTCATTAGGATTTAGACTATTTCTATACCTCATCCCAATACTTTTGATTACGGATTTTCATTATATTTATAGTCTGGCTGACAAGGCCAAAAATTTACTTCTTGCCAGTTGCCAAGTGTGAGGATAACCCATTCTACCAGGAGGAGAATAACAATTAACTGTGTCTTTCAAGTGTGTATCACTGCCTTCCTGCTGGAACCCGGCCAGTGGGAGAGGAAAGAAAAAAACCTATATAAAGATAACAGTGGATCTTCCTATGGCGATTCTGGCTTGTCATTTAGGGAGAAAAAGTAATCCGAAGCAGGTAAAGCAGCCTCCGCTCCCTTCACAGCATCTCTTTTGGTATCACCTGCGATGTTTATTTTCTGCTCTCATTAACCCAGATTCCACAGGTAGTTTCTACCATGAGTTAGGAAGGGGAGCATGGACTAAGGGACAAGTAGATGGGATGAGGAGCACAGGTGGGTGTTTTCATAAAGAGGGTTATGTGTCCAGCCCTTTTTTCCTTAGTTAGAGGAGACGGAGGGAGGCACATGGCTATTCCCTCCCACTTTCCCTGGATAGAGAAGAGAGAAGTTGAGGGCAAATGCTGGAAGTCATATCCTAAAGATGTCCTAAAAGCCAACAAGGAGATTGAATCAGAGCTACACTGCCAGACAAGGAGATTATCAAAGAACAGTGAAGTAAAACTACAAGGAGGGTAGTCAGAGAAGGGATCAGAGCAAGAAGCAGGAAAGTAAGCAGTGTGTGAACAGATTGGCGAAGATCTGGAGAAGGACGGAAGCCTATGGTTGCTTTTGTGGTGCCAGCTGCCTCCCAGACATTCATATGAAGGGTTAAAGAGGGCTGAGTGGAATGGCAGGGAAACCAGACATGTAACCTTCCATAAGGGGAGGAGCAGCTGTCAGCTGGGAAGCACTAGAGGCGTTGTGGGCTGAGTGACACAGCCCCTGTCTAGATGTTTCTCCTTTCCCATTTGCTTCCTCTCGTTGGTGTTCGGTCTTGAACAGAAGAGCAGAGCAGATCTGGGTAAGACCTTTGGAGGTCCTACTCACTGGAAAGGTGATTGTGCCCCCTCCACTGAAATTCAGAATTCAAACAAATTACAAACAGTTGTATGGGAGTCTGTCAGAGTTCTGTTCCTCCCATGGTAACCATATTAAATACTTTTATTGAAATATTAATTTTTTTTAGAAAATTTTGGCATGATAGATGCTTGAGCATAGACACAACCTGTCAGTTGAGTTACTAAGTCAGGCCTGAGGACTATGGGGGCTGGGGAGAGACATGTTCCTTGAGGATCCTTAGGTTGATGAAATGTGGATATAATATATGAGCAATTTTCTTACCCCCCAAAAAACAAATGACAAGGATTTCTCACTGGTTCCTTCTTTTCAGTGACCCACACCTTTCTAAAGCAGTAAGTTTGCAAATGACTTGTAATTTCTGACAACTTCATTTAAAAAAAAAAAAGTTGCTTATCTGAAGATCTGGGAGAAGATCTTTTCAAGCTCTGACTGAACACATTGCCTCAAGATAGCTTATATTGTCTCTACAGACTGTTCCTTCTCTTATAAAAATGGAATAGACGTGTCTATAATGACAATGCACAATCAAGGTTAAATCCTTGTAGTCCAGAACTTCTGCCAGAGGTAAGGTTCACTCATGCCATGCACCAAATAGTTTATCACCACATTGTAACACGTGGTATCAGAACTATGGAAGGCAGGAAGTTACTATTTGATACGGTGGGAAACAGTGCTTAGATGTAAGCTGAGGCTATGGCAGGTCTGCTTGTCTTTTGCCTGTCCAAACAGAAGTAGTTCAGCATTATTTCGGTCCTGTAACTCGGACAGTGGAGCACAATGGAAAGTGACTGGATTCAGAGCCCAGCTGTACTGCTGATTCCAAGTTTGAGCTTGCATAGTTTTCCTGAAATACCTGCATGTCTGCAATCTTCCTGGTTGCCGTGAGTCATATATAAAGTGCTCACACAGCTCCTGGCGAAGTATGTATGTTACAGCCGCTGTAGTACTCGTTATTTTATCAGCAGCATTATTAGTGTACTAATACCATAAAAACTGATGTTTAAACTCCAGTAAATATTTATAATTTTAATATTATTAATCATGAATCAAAGATATTTGGTGCCTCTACTGCCTGTGGCCCACTCCTGATTAGAATGATCTCATGACGTGCGTTAGCCTTCCTCTGATGTCCAAATTCCTTAAACGATGCTACCCAACCCATCTCTCGATTAGTCCTCCCATCTCATTAGGTTGCCATTTCTACTGAAATACCCAGCCCCACTGAAAATGGCCTTGTCTAGATTCTGAGCGCACTAGATGCTTTGGCTTGCCTTGATGCTCTGCATATGCCATTCCCTCAGCCTCAGACGTTGAGAGTTCCTCTCTGTTTCTGGTGTGACTTGTAGTACTCATCTTTCAGGTCTGATCATAATGTCTTTCAAGAAGTCTTTTGCTGCACATCTGCCCTGGAGTGATAAACCTCTTCCGTGTGCTCCTGTTGCATTTTGGGTTATTTGTACTGAACACAGGATTCTGTTCAGTTCTGTGCCTTGTCCCCAGATTCTTTGAGGTCTGTAAGAGCAGGGACTTGTCTTGCTTGCTGAGAGTCCCTGAACAAGGACTGGACCTGCCATTTAGTCACACTCAGTGATTATGAACGAATGAATCTTAGGGTCTCATCTTCACTGTACTTAGAGCTCAGTCCTCACCCTTGCACCAGACTCATTTTCATAATGACCATTGGAAGTCCCACTGTATGTATGTATGTATTTATTTATTTATTTTTTAAATGGTAGCTTCTTCTTTTTTTTTTTTTAAGATTTTATTTATTTGACAGAGAGAAACATAGCCAGAGAGGGAACACAAGCAGGGGGAGTGAGAGAGGGAGAAGCAGGCTTCCTGCTGAGCAGGCAACCCGATGTGGGACTCGATCCCAGGTCTTTGGGATCATGACCTGAGCCAAAGGCAGTTGCTCAACCAACTGAGCCACCCAGGGGCCCCATGAGGTCCCACTGTATTTAAAATCTCACCATGCCAACAGTGAATGTATTACCTGGCCCCTGAAACTTGCTCCTTTTAATATGATCTTGTCTTAAAAAGTATACTCTGCCCTGCATGCTAGAAAAGGAAGAAGCTTCCTTACTCTTTTTCCCCCTCTTGCAGTCCTAGCAAACCACTCATCAACTTTGCCAAACCTGTGCCTCATAGAAATATACCCAAAGCATTCCCTCCTCAATGGAAGTGCTTGGAAGACACATTTGAGGATAGCTTTGGAGCCTCTGGCCAGACCTTCTTCATTCTCCTGCATCAACCAGCTTTCTTCCTTGGCTCCTCTGGAAGCCTCTTGAATCCCTCTCCCATGTACTTGCCAGGGTGAGTGATCTGCAGTGTAGACCTCACTTACATCACTTCTGTACCTTAACATCTCCAAAAGGATCCAGAACTCATACATTTTACTTACCAAATACTTGTCAGGAAGACTTTTCTATGTATTTCGAAAGAATAACTTCAGAAGGTACTTGAGTGATGCCATATTTCTAAGGAAAATGTCATGGAAGCTGATTTCTATCTTGGGTTGTGTATTAATGGGAAGAGTTTAGACTTCAAATAATAACAAAATCAAAATAACAGTATGCACATAGGTATCAGTATGAATGTGTGTGTTTGTATGTAGTACGTGTATCGTGGAGCTTTTATTATCATTGCTACGGAAGCCTCATCATCTTCCTGCAGTCAGACTTCTGTTGTTGCTACCTTGTCCTCAACATGTGGCTTCACGTTAAGGTCCATGGTGACTGCTGAAGCCCCGGCCATGTCCACATTCCAGTTAGCCGGAAAGGGCAGAGGGGAAGTAGAACCATAGCACCTCTCTGTACCATACATGTTGTTCTGCACATGTAATTACATGTGATTACACATGCAATTTTGTGACAAAGTTCTATTGGCTTTCTGGAATATGCTACAAAATATTATATATTTTTTCTGTTTTCTGGTTGAATCTATAGAATGATAAGATTAACTCCTCCTCAAAAGTTTGATAAAACATGCCTTAAATTGGGCATGAAATCTGAAGAACTTTTTAAACCACACTTCAGTTTCTTTCCTGATTCATAAGCCTATTCAGATTTTTCATGTATCCTTGTGTTGCATTTGTTCAGACACACAACAGGCATTGGCATGAGGAACTTAATGGCTTCTGGCAGTACATGTATTCTCTGTGATTCCAGCTTTTTGAAACCTCTTAGAACTTTCTTCATGTTCTAGTACATGTTCAATTTTAATACTATTTCATGTAGTCTTAGCAGGAGTATTCACTTTGTTTTTATAGGGTGGGAGCACTGCAGTGTTCTAAATAATCATTATATGTTGTCGTTTGAATCTTCTATGTCTAAATTTCTAAATTTAGAAATCTATGTCTAAATTTACTAAATTTCTGATTGACCTAATTGAGAGATGTAAATGGAAATCTCCAACTTCAGTCCTAGATTTATCAATTTCTAATTGTATTCTATAGATTTTGCTTTATATGTGATACATTTTCATGTAAAGACATTTTAGTGTTTTCTTCATAAACTGAAACTTTTATGCCATATAATGAACCTCACTCTCCTTACCGATGCTTTCTGTGTTGAGGTCTGTTTTTTCAGCGTTAATTTAGCTATGCAGGCTTTCTTTTGGCTTGTATTTGTCCAGTATATCTTTTGCCATCTTTTTAGTTTCAGCTTTCCTGCATCCTTACATTTTAGGCATATCTTTTTGGCAGCATAACTACCATTATGCATGGTGTAATTTTCTTAGGTGTTACCTATTTAATTCTCCCCAAACCCAAAAGGTAAGTAGAACTATTATGCTATTTTATTCCCGAGACAGTTAAAACTTAAAAAATTCCACCAAACACACCTAGCAGCCAGTAACAGAGCTAGGACTCAGCTACTTTTCTTGGTCAACAAACCCCTGCCTTTAGCCACTGTGTTACACTGCACACCAGGAAGAGCGTATAGTACGTTTACTATGAGGGAGAATGATCTCTACTAAGGGTCCACGAACTTTTTTTTTTTTAAAGATTTTATTTATTTGACAGAGAGAAACACAGCGAGAGAGGGAACACAAGCAGGGGGAGTGAGAGAGGGAGAAGCAGGCTTCCTGCCGAGCAGGAAGCCCGATGTGGGGCTTGATCCCAGGTCTCCGGGATCATGACCTGAGCTGAAGGCAGTCGCTCAACCAACTGAGCCACCCAGGTGCCACTCTAAGAACTTTTCATAAAGAGCCGGGGAGAAGACACTTGAGGCTTTTTAGACCATATGGTTTCTGTCTTAACTTCTCAACTCTGGTGTGGTAGTGAAAAACCAGCCATTGATAATACAGAAGTGAAAGAGCATGCCTGTATACTAATAAAACTCTGTGGACACTGAAATTTGAATTTCACATCATTTTCATGTGTCACAATCCTATTTTTATTTCCCTCCCTCCTTCCAGACATTTAAAAATGTAAAAACCATTCATACCTTACAAGCTATACAAAGGTAGGTGGAAGGACAGATTTGGCCTATGGGCAGCAGTTTGCAATATGTATACAGATTTATACATTTTTTTAAAAGTACAATTTTTAAACATTGTATTGTTGTTTAGTAGGGTTAACCTGGGTTAAGTTAGAAGCATTTCTCCAGCTAGGTGGATACATGGGGTTTTACTGTACATGTGTGAGCCTGCACCACTTCCCATGATAGCCCTTATTCATGTTCCTTTGGGAAATATTACAATTTAAAGTCTGTAGGACATGAACCAGACCTGCAATAAATTTTTGTTTAAAATCAAAGTAATACTTTTTCTGACAATTATTTTCTATTTGATTTTGTCTCTAATTGTTAATGGCTAGAATAACCTTCTGATCTGCCACAACACTGGCCACGTCTCCATCCCGTACTGCACTAGTTTGTTTTGGAAATATATGTGTGCCACAGGTAGTTTTGTTCACTTTGTTGAGCTTTTTTTTTTTTATCCTAGTTCTACCTGTTTGCTACCTGCCAACAAAATGACATGAAGAGAAGCATTTGGGATCACGGGGACTGGACCAATTGTTGAAACACATTTAGGGATCTTGTTTCATCTTGTGGTATAGGCATGGTGCCGTGCTACATGGAGCAGGGGGCAGAAATACAAATTGAAAAGAGGGCTTGAGTAAATACCAGGTTGAAAGTAATAGAAGATTCTAATGCTCTTTGGGGGAGAACAAAAAGAGTGTGAAGAAAGAGGATTTTTTAGAGGAAATGAGAGAGAGAAGCAAGCACTCCCAAGTACAGCAGGCAGCACAAACCAAGGCTTGGAGGTGAAGAGTGCATGAAGTTTTGCAGGTGCTGCAAGGTCTTTTTGGCACAAGGTTGAGGTGGAAGTAGAGGCCAGAAGTGTGGTTGTGATGACCATGTTTCACTGTGTTCACTAGGGTTACACCACTGTATATTTGCTTAAACTGCCTTCCAAAACTCCTAGGACAATTTGCAACATAACTAGAATGATCAATCCATGGCAGACCAGCTAAGATCACTGAATGAATGGAATAACACCAGAAGATGTTAGTATCTAAACATAGTAGTTACCATCCTGTAAGAGATTACACTCTTACTCTTTTCCAGAGTTTATTTTCAGGGTTTTATTCTGTTTTGATAGATGCCTGATTAGGATCATAACAAACAAGTTTCTTCCTGTATATATAGGAAAACAGCATAAACACCCATCTTTATCACAACCTGTAGCTTTAACTTGGAAAGCAGAGAGAATTTTTTGTGGGATGCTGCTCTATGGGCTTTTTAAATTTTTGCCTATCTCTACTCTGCCCAAAAAGGATTCCATGTCATGAGTATTTTAGGTGAGTGCACATTATTCTCTCTCACACACATCATTGGGTATCTTTTAAGCTCTTTTCTTGTGAATTTTAGAAAAAAGTATTTAAGAGATACATTTCTATCAATTCTAACTTAAGGAAGATTTGAACTAATGCTTATTTAAAAAATTTGTCTACTTGTAGAATATTTTTTTTTAAGTAGGCTCCATGCCCAGAGTGGAGCCCAAGGTGGGGCTTGAACTCAACAACCCTGGGATCATGACCTGAGCTGAGATCAAGTCAGATACTTAACTGACTGAACCACCCAAGTGCCCGCATTTGTAACATATGTTAAAAGGCCCGAGACACATCCTTGAGAGGCCAGTTCAGAAAGATGATCAGAGCATGAAATTAAAACTAACGTTTTATCCCTGATATATTCTAAAGAGATTATTTTTCTGTAGTGTCGTATTAAACGTAATGATTTATGTTAGTTGCTGTGTACATTTTTTACCTAAAACATGTGCTAGTTGAAGCACTTCAAATACTTCATTTTGTGAATCTTATATTATCTATGTTGCATTATCTGTTTTCACTTAATTATTTAGGAAATAAATATTACATAGAATCAGTGGCCACATGCCATTAAGTCTAAAAAATGGTTCAGATAGTAACTGTAGATTATGTATTAAGAAGTTAGCATATTTTAACAGTCAAGTGACTGTTCAACTACAATGGTAAGTTTGAGAGTGAGTTGTGTTCTTTCATATTAAGTGTATGTTGCCTTCATGTTATTGTAGTTGGGGAAAGGCAGGTGGTTCTTAAAAGAAGAACAGGGGAGGGCACCTGGGTGGCTCAGTGGGTTAAAGCCTCTGCCTTCAGCTTAGGTCATGATCTCAGGGCCCTGGGATCGAGGCCTGCATCAGGCTTTCTGCTCAGCAGGGAGACTGCTTCCTCTTCTCTCTCTGCCTGCCTCTCTCCCTACTTGTGATCTCTCTCTCTGTCAAATAAATAAATAAAACCTTTAAAAAAAAAGAAGAAGAACAGGGGGAAAATGATTTAAAGAGCATTCTTAGTTTCTTAGAAGGAGTCTTCTTCGTAGTACCTGCACTGCAAATATTGTTTCTTGTCTAAAAACATGAGGACAAGGTAGGTTTTTTCTTACCAGATCCAAGACATTTTTTTTTAAGACTTATTTATTTATATTTAGAGACAGAACATGAGTGGGAGGAGCAGAGGAAAATGGAGAGAGAGAATCCCAAGCAGACTCCCCACTAAGCACAGAGCCTGATGCAGGGGCTCGATCCCACAACCCGGAGATCATGACCTGGACCAAAACCAAGAATCGGATGTCCAACTGACTTTGCCGCCTAGGCACCCCTAGATTCAAGATGCTATTAAAGACACACAGTTCTCATAATGAGGCCAGTACTATCTATTGGACCAATTGTTACTTTAGGCAAGGAGTTCAGCCCCAAGAAGTGTGTGACCAGTGGTGCCTTCAGCCCTGCCGCTATACAGAGTCTAAGCTATGCCCTTTAGAGGGAGAAGACCATTAGAGCAATAGAGAAGACTATTAAAGCACTTTTAAGAACCTTCAAAAGTAGATTCAAAGAGCACCCCACATTGGAAAAGGCCATGATGCCACTAAATCCAGTACAGATTAATATTAACATGGGGTGCAAAGTAGAACAGATCATGGAAAAGTCAAAATTTTTCTGATCCAGCATCAAACAGTACTCCTGTTCAGTACTGTAATTTTGTACACAGATGTTTAAATTTAAAAAAAATAGCAATAGTGGAATTGTATCAACACCTACCTAGAGTTAAGGTGCTGATAATTAATGTACGTAAGACAAATCAGAATGAGTTTAAAGAAGCATGCTGCTAGAGAAATTACTGATGAGAACATGAGCTGCTTAGTGGAAATGGAATGCATGGAGATTAGTGGAATGGATGGAGCTGAGGAGCATAGTCAGGACCCAGTCTGAAGTTAGTGCCCTTGGGCATACATAATCACTAGAATTTATCAGTTAGTTCAGATCATCAGAGGTTCAAAGCTTTTCATTCCTAACCTGTAGAACAAGAGGCGGCAAACTGCAGCTGGTGGACCAAATCAGGCAGACAGCCTTTTACTGCAAATACACACAACCACATTCACTCATTATGCCTCCTCTGTGGCTGCTTTTACCCTGCAGGGGCAGAGTTGGAGAGTTGCCACAGAAACCGCACAGCCTGCAAAGCCTAAAATATTTACCACCTGACCCTTTGCAGAAGCTTGCCAAATCCTGACTTAGAAACTTTGTTGAAATTGATTACTTCTATAGAATTATCTTAACATAAAATAGATATTTAAGTTTGTTCTGTGTATGCTTTCATTGCTAAGTAAACCACATTTGCAGAACACATAAATATCTCTTAAAAATTATTCATGAAAATAACTCAGTAAATATTTGTCAGATTGATTTCAGATCTGTGCAAAAATATGAATATGAGTACCATGGAAATTTTATTATAAATCCATAATATCATGGACATAGATGCTTTTTCCTGGTATATTACATTCCTGAACTAACAAATTCTTCATTTTCATATCTTTTGCAATAATGATGAAATATTCCTTTTAGTTACTGGATAAATAGAGCCAGAGCCTTTTGTTTTTAAAGAATAATATTTCTCTTAAGGACACAAGGACACCCTAAAATCATAGGCCTGATCAAAGCCTCTGATATGAAGTATCAAACTAGGGATTATGCTAAACACCAGTTCATTTGCCTTTATGCATAGATGTATCTATGGAAAAACAAAATGAACTATTTCCCATTTTTACTCTTTTTATATATATATATATATATATATATATATATGTATATACATATACACACACATATATTAAGGTTAACACAGAGGCCACTGTTTATATAAATGTATATATATATGCATATATAAACAGTCAAAATATATATATATTCATATATGTAGCTATTGAAGTAAAGCTACATAAAATGAGTTTTCACTTACCTTACATCATATTTAGGGTTTTTTGTTTGTTTTAATGCCACCTTATAATTTATGTTAACTAGGTAATAGATAAGAAATTAATCTTGGAAACTTATTGTGGAACCATTACAATGTAGTAATGTCACTTTTAACTTGAATTTGACTTATTTCCAAAATCCTAATTAGGTCTGTGTATATGGCTTAATTTTGTTGGATAACTTGCATACTTACTGACTCAAATAAAAAAAGTATATCAAACGCAGAGTCACTGTCATCTCTAAGCTGGATTGTTACATAGATTCTTTTTTTAATATTAAATATATAATACGTAAATATTAACACACCTCTGCACACGCAATGGCCCAAATAAATAAAATGGCAAATCAAGTATGTCTCAAAGCAGAACAGTATTCCAAAACCTATGGGATGCAACAAAACAGATGTTAGAGTGAAATGTAGGCTATAAAGCTTGTGTTGAGAAGAAAAAGAAAAAGTCTAAATAAACAACTTAACGTTATACCACCAGAAATTAGAAAAAGGTGAAACTTAGCTGATATTTATCATCATCAGAAGTGAATGGAAGACTTCTGGAAGGCCCTTACCGCAGAGATAAGAGAATAAAAAAGAATCAGTCATAGATGAAGAATGCAATAGCTGATCATAGAAACAGGCCTGATGAAAGGAACAGCAGGCTGGAAGAAACAGAGGAATGAGTAAGTGATCCAGAAGACAAAGTAATGGAAGGTAATGAAGCTGAACAAAAGACAAAGAAGAATTATGGTGGTGCACCTGGGTGGCTCAGTCCGTTAAGTGTCTGCCTTCAGCTCAGGCCATGATGATCTCAGGGTCCTGGGATCAAGTCCCACATCGGGCTGCCTGCTCAGTGAGGGGTCTGCTTCCCCTCTCCCTTTGCCACCAGCCCCTGCTCATACACACTCTCTCAAATAAATAAACTCTTAAAAAAAAAAAAAGAATGAACGAATGAATTATGGAACACAAAAATACACTTGGAGAACTTAGTGACTCCAGAAAATCTCCCTAATCTGGGAAAGGAAACAGACAAACTAAACTTTTTTGTGCCTGTATTGTTTATATCCTGCTTTGGTATTAGGGTAATACTGAGCTCATGGAATGATTTTGAATGTGTTCCCTCTATTCCATTTTTGTAATATTTTGATAAAGATTGTCATTACTTTTTTATATGTTTGGTAGAATTTACCAGTGAAACCATGTGGTCTTGGGATTTTCTGTGCTAGGAGATTTCTGATTCCTAATTCATCTTTCATTCTTGTTATTGGTCTAAGATTTCCTATTTCTTGGATTCACAATTCAGGCATGGGAACTTGTGCATTTTTAGGAACTATTTTCTTTCTAAGTTATCTGATTTGTTAGTATATAATTGTTTGATCTGTTATCATACTTTGTATTTCTGTGTTTGTCTCTTGTACTGTTCTCTTGTATTTCTCATTTTGCTTTTTTGACTTGTTTTTTCTTAGTTAATGTAGTTAGAGCACTGCCAGTTTTGTTTATTTTTTTTGAAAAACTGATTGTTATTTTCAATGTTATGTTATTCTTTAGTCTCTATTTTATTTATCTGACTTTTCTTTGTTAATTCTTTCTTCTACTAGTGTCTACTAGAGGTAAGGGCCTCCCTGAAGTCTTCCATTCATTTCTTAAACCCAGCAAATATCCTTAAGTCATTGCTTTTTAAATTCTCCATCAGACATTACTTATAGCTGTTTCACTTAGGTCTCTGGCTGTGGCTTTGTCTTTTTCTTTTATTTGGGATAAATTCTTCCATCTTGGTATTGTGTCTAAGACTCTTCCTCCTTCTCTATGTTGGAAAAGCCTGTTACGGCTCCTGCTCCTGAAAATAATGGCCTTATGAAGAGGCCCTGCGGTGTCCAGGGCCTGGTGCTTCAGGGAGTGTCCCAGGTGCGCTGCAGGCGCTCTGCTGCTGCAGTTTGGCTGCTCTGTCCTTTGGGCGTACGGTGTTCATGGGCTCTCCTCGCTCTCTGTGGACAGTGTTTGGTCTCTGAATGTGGTAAGTTTTAATGAGGTGTGCTCTGCTCTGCTTGTGAAATGAGACCTGTCACCCGCTCCGCCAGAACTGAGGCCTTGCAGAACTCCCTGGTTGGGAAACGTCGTGTGCAGTGGTGTCTGTTTGTCTTCTGGGGAAGGGACCTGCCTCTCTGGAACTGAGGCAGGCTTGATCTGGAAGGGCCTTTTGGCAGAGTGCAGGGGTGGGACCTGGTATAAGCAGGTAACACAGCCAGTGTGGGCACTGTGCTCTTTACTGCAGATGGTTCTGTGTTTATACTGGTGAGGGAGGAAATGGGGCCAGCAATCTCCTTTGTACCCAGAGAGGTGTCTCTATAATGCTACTTCTCAGGGATTCAAGCCAAGAAGAGCAAATAATCTCCCCGCTAGTGCCCCAGACCTTTTTTCAGTTGCTCTTTCTACATTGTGTGTCCTCAGGTTGTTTACCACTTTCTCTCCAGCAACAGGAAGTGCCCTCTGTGTTCTCTCCCAGCCAAACCCGCTGGCCCTTAAAACTCCCAAGCTTTGAGCCCCATTGGTTGCAAGAAGTCATGAAATTCAGCCCCTCTCATTTCCATGCCAGTGGCTTGGGGGAAACATTCTTTTTGTGCATTCCCGCGTGTGGTCCTCTTCTTTCCCCTTCTTTGCAACAGGGGCTCCCTCCCCTCCACGGCACCCACAGTCTCTTTCTGCCCTAAACCATGTCTCTGCATTTCCTACCTTCTTTATATGTGACTCTTCTCTCCCATTGGTTGTGGAGTTTATTCGGTCAGTCTTCAAGCCAATTTCTGAGGTTCATTTGATGGTTACCTTGTTGTGTTCGTGGGGTGAGAGGAGTGTATTGTTCAGCGTCTCTGCCACCATCTTGTTATATTGTGTACCATAGCCTCTTAACTGATTTCTGTGCTCCCATCCTTTCCCCAGTCTGTCTTTCAAATGCAATAACCAGAGTGAACCTTTTAAAACTAGCAGTTCATATCCCTCTACCCACAACTCTCCCAAGTCACACAGTGTCACACCAAAGTTCTCATGATGTCATGCCAGGCATATCTCTCAGGGCCTTTGTACATGCCCTTTTATCTGCCTGGAATACACTTTCTGCAAATGTAAAAAGACCTCATCCCTCTTTTCCTTTAAGTCTTTGCTGAATGTTACCTTCTCAGACCCTCTCTGACCACTTCCATCTTCCATGCTAATATCCCCATTCTCCTTTTCTGCTTTCATTTTCTCTGCAGCAAACACCACCACCCTGCATTCTGTATGTTTTACTTAACATAGGCTCCATTACAACAGGTCATTTTTGTTTATTTATTCACTGCTATATGCCCAGGTTCTTCACATAGAAGATGCATATGTATGGTCATTTGCATCAAATGAAATTTGATAAATGAATTTAAAAATTGGCAAGGATAATAATGAAATCACTAAAGGACTGGGGCTTGCATAATAATAATCCATGGAGAGGGTGGTCTGGAGTTCCTTAGGCCCAGGAATGAATGACCAGGAATACTTGGCATCTGGGATGTGTATGGGAGTCATGGAGTATCTGACATTCCCATCATTTATTAAGCTATTTATACTTGAACTAGGGCTTTTTAAAAATAATTTTACCACTTAACAATGTTGGCAGTATAAAAAGTGTTGTGGTATGCTCTTAAAATTCTAGAAGAAGGGGGAAAAACTCTAACATATTTTGTTCTAATTTCATCAGCGTTAGGTATAAGCTCAATGTGTTTTTAATGACCTTTGTGCATTTTTTGGATAAATAAGAAGCATATCCCAGAAAAAATGAAAATGGGAAAAGAAAACTATGAGCAAGGAGAAGAGTTCATAGATGATAGGTATTATGAAAAAATTGCTTTTAAATTATACCTGAGGTTCTTCAAGAATTTATAATCTAATAATAATAGCAAGGACTTCCATAGTGCTTGCCATCCATAGGCATGGCTCTAAGAGCTTTACATATATAAACTCACTTCATCTTCCCAGCATTTCTGAGGTATGTGATATTATTTCCATTTTAAAGATAAGAAAATTGAGGTCTCACAGTTTAATAATATGTCCCAAGATTATATACTAAGTTGTAGATCCAGGCTTCACATCTAGGCAGTTTTATTTCAAAATCTGTGCTTGTCACTACTATATTATGCTATCAGTGAGGACCTCCACCCTTAATTTGAATCAGAGGTAGCCAAAGAAGATAGAGTACACAAGTGCTGGACACTTGATATATAACACTCTGTAGCACTGGGCAATCCCAGCAGTTCCTGAAAGGCTCAAAAAAAGAACCAGTCCCAGATCCAAATATTTCAGCTTTAGAAATTTATTTCAGCATGGACATCTGAGTCCTGCAGCTGCTGTGTTTGGTCTTTTGTGTGGCCACAGGTGTTGGCTGTACTGCTAGGGCACATAATGGAGGATGACAAGGCCAGCATAGTGGGGACTGCCAGCCCCAGGAGGTAATGCCAAGTTTAATACTGAAAGTCAAACATATGCACGTGCCAATTTTCTTATAAATGCATTTTTATTGAACAAAAACAAAGCTGTCTTCTAAAAACATCATCTGTGGATGGATAAAGGATAAATGAGCATAACAAACAGTAGCATCAGGAGGCTTAAAAAATAAAATTTGATTTAAAAACTCAGATTGAGAGTGATGAAATCAGACAGTTATGTCAAGAAAGGACCATTTGAATACCAAATAAACAATAATAAGTCTACATAGTTCAGTTTTAGGATCTCAGCCTGCTTAGGTTTTCATGTAAAAATTTTTTTCTTCAAAAAGAAAAGCAAAGAAATAAGCTACACCCAGAACCTTAAAAAAACAAACAAACAAAAACAAGAATACACCTGGCACTTTCTGTGAACAGATACTTCAGTAATCGTAATATGTGATGCTTTGGTGAGAGGGGCCTAGAGCCTTCCTTATATGAGTTGAGTCATTCACCTGAATTAAATAAGTGCTTGTGGATGATCAGCTACATGTATAAGCAACATGAATATGTGCACAGACTGTAAATTTTGAGAGCAAAGAGAAGACAGAACACCGATCACTGTGATAGAAGGTACACTCAGTAAGTAACATAAGAGAGCCACCAAGACAGTGTTGGCATTCAAGGGAAGAAGACCCTGTATTAGATTTGGGACCAAGATGGGCCCTAAGTAGAAGATAAGATTTGAAGTGATGTCAAAGAAGTTAATACAGGCTTTCAACCAGAATAGAGGAAAGTTGTTCCAGGGAGAAGAAATTGAGTGACAAAGGGGAAGACATGGATAGGTCAACATGATTAGTGAGCTGTCCACTTTTTCTGGAGTATAAGCTCAGTAACCTGAGGAACTTTAAGGAAGCTGTGAGTGCAGGGACAAGGACTGGCTCTTGTTCTGACTCACGTAGCAAGTGTTTGGTTAACTGAAAGCAAATAGCAGGTAGGTGAATCATTAGGTGGAACATAATTTATAATGGTATGTGTGTAGACAGCCTTATACAGTGTGAACTATGCTCTAAGGGAGGTACATTGAAGACGACAGGGGCTGGTCATTTTGTCTAGAGAGTCCAGGGAGGCTTCAGGAGGGTTGACACTGGAGCTGAGTGGATCCTAAAGACTGAGAGGTTTCCAGATGAAGTAGGGAAGAAGGGTGTTTCTTTTAGGGAACAGTGTGTACAAGAATGTGATCTGTCAGGCAAATGATAAGTAACTCAGAGTGGCTCTAGAAGAGGGTCAGTAGGAGATGACTGGCAGAGAAAAGCATGCTTGGGATGGATGAGAACAGATAGTACTGCCTACACACACTCTACCAGAGGTCCTGGGTCCTGTGTCCTAGGTATAGGGGAACCAGCACTTACTTTAAAGGAGAGTAGTGGCATGAGAAAAGTTTGTGCTTCAGAAATGTAACACTAAAGCAATATGGAGAATGATCAACCAGGAAAATTACAGTGTGACATGCAAACAAGTGAAAATGAGCATACTAAAACCTATATCCATAAATACTAAAAGATGTCAAGTACATGAATCACCAGAGTAGGCTGGCTTTAGTAAAAGTTTATTGTGTGGGATTTGGAGCCAGATTTTATTTTAATAGATTTTCACTCCTGTTTTAACTTAAAAGTAACAAAGACAAGATACAGATAACTAGTTACTTTATCTCATGGATTCCTACTATGTATTAGAATATGTACAAAAGATGCTGGTGATAATATCGATATATACGTTTTCTTTATGTCATAATACATCATTTATGTTACTGCATGGTATATCTATATGATGCATATTTATTGCATGGATAGTAAAGTGCTCTGGTTTGCTCTAGCCTCGTAATGCATCTGGTTTGTCAATGCAGGAAGTGTTTAATCTGTGATGACACCATCCTTATCCAAACATAAAGACATACTTCAGTTATAGGTGACTCTTCCCATTTGGCCATTTGGTAATTTTATGGGAAAAAATAATTCTTTCTCAATACCTTTAATGTATGAAATGTTTTTTACAGTATCACTTCCCATTTAGTGATGGAGATCTTATGTATCTTTTCTCTTAGTTTGTCTAGATAAATTTATTTGTATAAGTTAGATAAGTTTAGGTACTTGATCAAATTTTCTCAGCCTCTTCCCCCATCTTGAATATTTTAATACATAGCTTAAAATATTCTCCAATTTAAAATCAGTTTTTAAATAAATCCAATTATCCAAATTTTTCTTATTTCCAGAATTCCACCTTGTCCAGAAGAAAGACTAAAATAGGGTTACTTCATTCCATTACAAACTGACCTAAGCCCTCCCTGCGCTGAGAAGTTCTCCTTATCCATGTTAAATCCCTAATACTTTACCCAAAACTCTTATTCCAAATGTTTTTCCAATTTTCAGAAATGCCAAGATGGACTTTTCTTCTCCCTGATTGTCTGGAGATCAAGATACTTTTATTGAGGTCAATTAACATGAGCTCTCTCAATTTTCTATCAACATTGAAATGATCTAGGTACTCGTTCATTTCCTCTGTGTTCTTTCTGCCTTCAAGAAATCATCCTTGCCTTCATTCAGGGCTAACTCTGTGCATGAGGCCATGTTTTCCCTCATACTTGAAGATGTTTCTCTTCCATTATCTACACTCCTTCTTTGACCATTAGCTTATCTCTTTCTGTCTATACATATGACCAAAATCTCCCCAAACTGTAAACACTTATTACCCTTTATAATCTGAATGGTCCTGAGCCCCTGTGCAAAGTCTCTTTATCACATCCACATCTGTGGAACATAGTCCACAAAGTTCTCCCTACCTCTTCATTCCTCACCTCTTTGCGGTTTGGGTTCTGCCTACCCCTACCCTACTCTACAGAATTTAACCTTTTCAAAAATTAAATTTCAACTCTCCAAACCCAAAGATGTTCCTGATAGTTCATACTCGTAAATGCTTCCTGTTCTTTATCCTCTTAAATCCCTCTTTGGTACCTGACACTCTTTTGCACTATTTTTTGAAATACTGTGTTCTCATGGTCATCTTCAGTACTGTGTGTTGTTTGCCTTATGTTCCTGATCCTAGCCATAAGTATCCCTCATGTTCAGTCCTTTCTACTCAGCTCTGCTCTCAGCATTCCCTCTGGAGAGAGATCACAAGTAGGCAGAGAGGCAGACAGAGAGAGGAGGAAGCAGGCTCCCTGCTGAGCAGAAAGCCCAATGCGGGCCTTGATCCCAGGATCCTGAGATCATGACCTGAGAGGCTTTAACCCACTGAGCCACCCAGCCGCCCATAAATAAAATCTTAAAAATAATTATAATAAAATAAAATAAAAATGACCTCAGAAGGGCGCCTGGGTGGCTCAGTTGGTTAAGCGACTGCCTTCGGCTCAGGTCGTGAGTCCCACATCAGGCTCCCTGCTCGGCAGGAAACCAGCTTCTCCCTCTCCCATTCCCCCTGCTTATGTTCCCTCTCTGACTGTGTCTCTCTCTGTCAAATCAATAAAAATCTTTAAAAATAAATAAATAAACAAACAAATCAGATACTGACTTGTACAGCTTGTATACAGCTAATGCTTAGGAAATAGCCACTGATACATTTAGAGTAAGGGTTCATGATAAAATGCATTTGTTTCCAAAAAAAAGTGTGTATGACACATGGAATACACACACAGAGATTTGTGTAGAATGTGTATGGGTCTTTGTCGTATTATTATTATTCTTAAACTTCTTTTAAGTTATAATTATTTCCAAAAAAATATTGTAAAAAATAAGTGGGATGTAACTAAAGTTGTACTGAGAGGAAATTTCATAGCTATGAAAACATTTATTATAAAATAAGAGAAGTTAATACAAATAAACTTTCAACTTAAGAGGGAGAAAGACTGAGGGAGGGAGACACACATTATAGGCCTAAATTAAACATTCAAAAAATTAAGTAATGCGATAAGTGTAAAAGTGAATATATATGACTAAGAAGCTGCAGGGACTTCTCACTTAGCTTTTCATTACTAAGTAGATCCCCATTATTTCCTCCACCTCTCCTACTCTTCCTTCTCATTCTTTTTTTTTTTTCCTTCTATGGTTAACTTTCTGCCATAAACTTGCTTTTCTCTAAGTTTGCTCTTGAAATTGCATCTTCTTTAAAGTGCAAGGTATTAAAAGATACCCAATGGGGAGACATGACCTAGTTTGGAAATTAAAGAAAGTCTTTTCAGAGGCAATGATATGGGAACCATCATTTAAAGGATAAGTAAATATTTGCAAGGCAAAAGTGCAGGAAAGGTAGAAGAGAAGCAGAGATAACAGTTTGACAAGAAAAAAGAAATGAACAGTCTCAAGAAAGTAAATTAAGTCCAAAGTGGGTGGAGCAAAAGGGAAAGAAGAGATAAATCTAAACAAAAAATAGGAATGGTCCCCCCAAAAATGGTAAGCTGTGTAACCATGTAGGAAAGCAACAAAGAAATAGCAGGTATGTATTAATTCATGTAAAGCAAGTAATTATACTAAAAAGTTAACCAATTCTATAATAGTTGAATTCATAATTAAATTCAAACCATGATGTTTAAACTATAAAATAGTACATTAAGTGACTATATAATAAAAAGGCTATCAAAATAAAGAAAAGTTTTTAAGTATTGCTCCTGGTTTTTACAGACAGTAAAAAAATATAGGAGGGATTTGGATAATATATTTAATGTGTTTCAGAAACAAATTTATTATAAGAGAAAATAGATATGCTTTTATTTTATGAATTTTTCATGGAACATTTATGAAAATGGGCTATATATTAAGTCCATATATACAATGAAAACTAATAGATTAAAAAATTAAAATTAGGGCACCTGGGTGGCTCAGTGGGTTAAGCCTCTGCCTTTGGCTCAGGTCATGATCCCAGGGTCCTGGGATCGAGCCCCACATCGAGCTCTCTGTTCAGCAGGAAGCCTGCTTCCTCCTCTCTCTCTGCCTGCCTCTCTGCCTACTTGTGATCTCTCTCTGTCAAATAAATAAATAAAATCTTTTAAAAAAATTAAAATTAAAGAAAGCCATATTTGCTATTAGAGAAGATAAATATATAGAAGTAAAAAAATACGAATAGAGTCAAGATGGCGGAAGGCCAGGTGACCACATTTCAGGGAGTTCCCTGAAGAGAGCTGAATTCCAGCAAAAAAAAAACACTACAAGACCGCCGTGAACACCCATGAAATCAGTCTGAAATGTGATATTTCCCACTTCTGGACCACCACAAGAGACAAGGAACATCGTCAAAAAGGTAGAAACAAATAAGAGGGTCTGGAGGCTTGCCCCCAGAGACAGGGGAGTGGAGGAGTAAGCCCACAGAGCTGAACCATTGAAAACAAATACCCCAAAGCAAAATTGCTCTGTGAGTGAGGAATAACAGCAGATTACAGCCTGAATCAGGGCTAGACAGAAACTGGAACACAGCGGAGCCCTGGGCAAGGCAAGGAGACTTTTTAAAATTTTTTCCCGCCACCACCAGAGCCGCCTCAGCTGCCCCGAAAGCAGCGGGAGTGGATTTTATTTTTACGCCGCTGCCCTTCTCTCCCATTTCTCTCCACGCCGTGGGCCGTGGGAAGACCCCCACCAGGGAAGGCGTTTTTACAGACTTGCGTGGGACCGGAGAGGCCCCAGGTCCCAGGGCGCAGACAAAGTCGCGCGATCCAAAAGGAGTTGTGCCTTTGAGGTGCGGGAGTGAAACGACAAGCGGGGGCGGGGACAGAAATCAATACAACGTCTGCACCAGCCCGGCTGTGACAGACTGCCAACTGGGAGGCTGGAAAGAGCCCCTCCCTGTGTAGAGGCTCTCTCTGGGAGGGAGGTCTGGGCGCAGACATCTTACTCCGACCTGACTTCCTCAACAGCTGGAAAAAGACGTAAAAGAACAATGCTCTGCTACCAGAGAATTGTAACCTCATAACCTGGTTACCATGGAGACCAGCCTCTAGCAAGGGGACCGAGAGACTCAGCCTAGGTAGAAGGACTGAAAGGGAACGCACGGCCCGCCCCCAGAAAGCAAGCCAGAAGCTCAGGAGGACAACATTCCAATGCAAAACCCCAAATCAGGGGAAAGGCAATTTATTAAACTCCTGTAACTGACTACAAGTACCAAAAGCCCTACAACTCATTGATACAGTTTTCCACCTCATTTACTTTTTTAAGCTTTTTTCTATTTTTACTTTTAAAGCTTCCACTTTAAGCTTAAAAATACATTCTCACAGTTTTTCTTCTTTCAATTATTAGCCCCTTCTTATCATAACGTGATACCCAATACAACACCCTGTAACATTTTTTTATTTTTTTATTCTTTTTTTTTCTCTTTTTTACCCTAATTTTTTTCAAAAGGACCCCTGTATTTTCTGCTTGTTGTTGCCTCTTGTTTCCCTGTTCTCTCTCTCTGTTTTTCCCTTTCTTCTCTCCTCTTTCCTTTATTCTCTCTTTTACGTGTACATGTAGATACAAGCATCAAGTCAATCCCACATCCCTATTCAATACTACCCCTATATACAACCAGTTCTAATCCCCCTATATCTTTTGAAAGTGGGCTCCTCCAACAATAACAAGACAAACTCGGGAGCGTCTGAAACGCATTCCTTGCCCACAAGGAGTGTCTGCCCTCACCTTCCCACCCTAGTTTGTCAGTGTGTCTGTGTAATTGTCTTTGCTTCTATATTATATCAATACTGGTCTTGGGGGTCATATAGGTTGGGCTTTGCTTTTTGATCTCTTCATTTACCCTTGATAACCCTTTTCTTTACCTGTAACAGCTTTGTACCATATAAATCCTATCACCGGGCCCCGCTCTGGCAGGGGTATCTTTTCTTGCTTCCTCT